>OY804594.1:28809421-29062458 GCA_963680895.1 Fragum sueziense | reverse complement strand
GGTCAAGTACGGGTCAGAAAAACAACAGGAATGTATGGTTAGGTGCACCAGCCCCCAATATATAACAGAAATATTGTTTGAAACACACAAAACGCAACTCAATCGTTCTCTCATGGATCTCAAAGCTAATTATTGTTTACCGTAAGCCCATCACAGTTAACCCATTACAGCACGATGACACCTTTTGACTCCTTCACAAGAAAAGGCTTGGGAAAACATTGTGGAAAATGAAGAAATTGCTTATGACAAGATAAATTCCACAGTGTTTTCTATCTCAAAACAGAAAGAATTCTAAAATATCATCAACTTGAAATTGTCGTCTGCAAGCCTTTCAAATTTGAATAGTCCAAAATTTTGCCATTTAGTAATGGGTTAAAAAGTGAAGCCCCAGCAAGTGAAAGGTAATATGCAAGCATATGCATTCATCCCCCATTTTCTGTGTGTCTCAGCCCTATGTTTTATCTGACTGCACACTGCATGCGAGATTATGCACAATACTACACGATATGACCTAGTTTTACACGACAGATTGCATTTATGTCTTATCCCTTCCCAAATACTACACGATATCGAATGACCCAATTTTACACGACAGATTGCATTTTGTCCCGTACCCCTTCCCAAATAGTTACGCCTTTTGACGCTCTATCCCAATCTACATCTAGTAAAGGGTAATGTGCAAGCAGCTAGCATGACTTCACTTTTCAACGAAAACTTTGTAACTACAGCTTAATTATTTGAAGCTGTAGTTCAGACGTTTTCGTTGAAATTAGCGACAACGTACATTCATCCCCCAACAGCATGGATTTTTGTGCTAAAAATAGGCATGGTTTACCATTATGTTTTGATTAACTGTCAGTGTTGTTATAAAATCTCATAACTACGGCTTGAATCAAGCCGTAGTTACGAGATTCTATAACAATACCTATGATATACTATTATTTTGTCCAAAATTACGTCATGGTTAACCAGATAAAATTGATACCTATTTCTGTGTATTATGTACGACTGCACACTGCATGCAAGATTATGCACAATACTGCACATTGCATGTGACCCACTTTTTACACTGCAGTTGCAAAAACGCTTTACGCTTTTTTGAATGACAAAAACGAGTCTGGCGGATCCAAATTCAAGGCCATCTCAGACTTTTTCTGCCACCAATTGATTATGAAGTTGACCAAATGTATTCTGATGTTCTGTGAACCTCAAAATTTTAGGGCCATATGGTCCATAACGCAACTTTTTAGAAAAAAAATTGTGTTCTGCGTCTCAAATGTGACGCCTCACGCGAAAATCCGGCCACCTGCGCTCGAGACGTTTCCGAGAAATCACGCTTTTAAGTTGCATGGCCGAAAAACGGCGGTTACATTTGCGTTTTGACGCATCATTTATACAAATACTACACTTGCCAAGCACTTTCATGACTTTAATTCAATTAAAGAATATATTAGGATACCTTTCGATTACCTAAAATCGTGAAATTATCGTAAATTTAACTGTGGGACACCTTAAATCGATCGGCCCCGACCGGAAATATTTCTATATCCGGCGAAAAACATGAGCTCGAACATGCAATCTAAATCACGAATTCTTCCAATCTTACGGATATTTGAGATCAAATACCTAGATGTGCAGTTTAATTGGAGTGTCCTCTCGGTTCTGAGCTAGTAAGTACTTTTTATTTTGCTGTTTTATCTACTTAATCATGCAATTTTCGATGCAAGCTATATTACCGGAAGTGTCCAAAATCCGGATATTTACCTGTAGGGATCATTTCAGTGCATTCAATTTCGAGTCTTTTGCTCATTTTCTGTAACTATCGAAAGTTATTATCCAAGCACAAATGTCTGATTGAAGTTGAGAAAAGTAAATGTGACAAAAACGTGCTCTGTCTCGTAAATCCATGCCTTTTTAACCCTTTCGGCGCCGAATTAATAGCAAAACGTTGTTCTCAGCGCCAAATAAATTTTGGCATTTCACAAACTTATTATTTTATGATTTTTAGATGTACAAGCCATTCTATTACCTCAAATAACATTAATTTTCTATATTTGAGTCTAATGAATTGGAAAAGGGGAATAGAATAACAAAAATAAAATATTAACTTACATAGTATTCGGATAACCAATTTCGGACATGTCTGACAGGTGACTTTTATGCTTGGTTAGATGCGATTTCTTCCTCCCAACTTCAAAAAATTTCATCGGAATCAAAGCCACTGTTTAGTCCTTCACTTATCCTGCCATTAAACACACTATCCAGGACTTCTTGGCAATAATAATTGACCTCCTTCCTTGAGAGGAAGTCATACTTATAAGCGAAAGCCTTCACAATTGTTGAAATTTTTAGAAAGCTTCAAAATATCGAAAAAATGCCGATTTTCTGCCGAAAAATGCAAAAAACTAAATTGACAGCCTTGTTTTCATTCCGATAGCGGAAACGGTGATACCTGTGTGATTTAAATGTTTGTAATTGTTACACAAATACCCCCACTATTAGTTGTCGACAGCTATCGACGTGCGGCGGTGAACCAGACTGTCGACGTGCGTCGCCTATGGCGCCGAAAGGGTTAAATCCATACAAGGAAAGACAACATTGTATGTTTGGCGATCGACCTCGAATTACAAAACTGTTCAGTGAATTTCTTGTCTTCCTTTCTGGTTTAACTTGGGTTATGATTTGTTATTCATAACATTGAATGTAAACAAGCATTAACTCTTTCCCAAACAACACCTAGTTTTGACAGTTCTAAGAAGAAAAAAAAACCGACAAAACATTGATGCAAAAGAAGAATATTCTGATAATCATTTTCTTGATTATAGTCTACACAATTCCAATCTTTTTTAACATCAATTTTGTCGTCTGCAACAGCTTCGAATTGGACCACTCTTTAGAAAATTTTGTCCATTTGGAAAGTGTTAAATTATATGTCATTGTTATTTGTTGAATGATGGATTTTCTGTCTTACATGCAGGGATGTCATTATATTTTGAAGCAACAGATTTATTTTGGAAAGCAACATATCAGGTTGGGGGCTTTTTGGCTGCGTACCTGATGTAAACTTTGTAGCTCCAGAAAAAAACAAACAATTTTTTGGTGATTTTAAATGATGGTTTTGATCCGCAATCAGTTTATAATGATGTAGCCGGGTGTAGTATAAGGGGCACTTATACTATCTCGCCGTACAAGCTAGCTTTTATAGCGACGTGGTAGAGTGTTCGCTTAGGGTGTGAGAGGTCCCAGGATCGAATCCCCACAGGAGTCGATACGATATTTATTTGCGGGTTACAATGACATCCCTGCTTACATGACACTGACAGCATCTGATTCAAAGTATTTGTTTATGTTTCAGGTATAACAATGTCTGTTCAGTACAAACCTTCACCCTGTTTGGATTTAGTTGTGTGTGTGTTTTTTCCTCAATAATTTAACGGGTAAGTTTGTTGTATTTTATATTCAGTAGTTCACAACAGAAAAACTTTTAAATTGTAAACGGAATGTGCAATGGCACTTGCAGTAATATTTTGTTTGCCATCAAAGAAAATAGTGACAATGTGTACTGTTTATCAGTATGAGTCTGATGTCCGTACTCAGTATTCACCTTTATTAAGCAGCCCCCCCCCCCCCCCCCCCCCCCCCCCTATTCAGACAATGGGGCTTAAGCCCTCCCAATATGAAATTGCTTCCTACGGGCATGTTAAGTACATGATGATTCATTAGTTTTTTCCCAGTGTTTAAAACAATATGTTGGAAATGGTATTGAAATTAGAATTTTGTGGTGAGAATAGACTGGGTTTACTGTTTAATATGTTTTGATAAACTGTCAGTGTTGTTATAAAATCTCGTAACTACAGCTTCAATCAAGCTGCAGTTGCAGAGTTTTAGAACAATACAGACCAAATACTATTGTTTGTCTGAAATTACGTCACCGTTCACTTGATAAAATTAAACCCTGAATAGTTATTTAACCCTTGTAATGATGACTGACATTTTACAAAAAACATGCGGGCTCGTTAGTTAGTTAATACATGCATTAATTGTTTTATGGTTGTTACCTGCATGTGCATATAGAAATATCGTTGGTGCTATGACAAAATGGCGTAATAAAAATTTTGCTCGAAAACCATTTTTTTCAGGAGAGCCAAAAACGTTTTTGCCGTTTTAAAAAATGTTAAAAAATTTGACGTCAAAATTGCGTAACTCACTATTACTCTCGTGTAAATTTGTCTACGTATAACGCCATTTTGTCAGCTAAATCGAGTTACGCAATTTTGTCACATGATAATTGAAAGGGTTCTAATAGGTGTAGAAAAACGCCGTTTTGACAGGATATGCGCTCCTACATACTTAGTAGAAAGCATTTATAAAAAAATTTTGACAAAATGGCGTAACTAATTTGTTACGCCATTTTGTCATAGCACCGACGATATGTTCTTTGGAAAACCATAGTGCTTGTAAAACATCAGTATAAGGCTTAAATTGTAGATGTCCTTTTATTCACAAGAAATGATGACCTAAATTTTTCTCTGAGGGTTTTTCATTTATTAGTATCAACTTGTTTCAGATGAGGTGTCTTTCCTTCAAGAATCCAGGAAAATGTAGCATGTTTGGTGTATTGGTGTCTGGTGAATTGGTGTCATGCAAAGGCCTGCATGGATATTATTCTTGGTATGAAACTGAATAATCATTCAATGATTGATTTATTTGTATAAACATCTACTTAGAATGTCATCAACATAAGTAAATGAGATATCAGTGAATATTTAAATTATTTTTATAAATGAAATACAAAAGAACTTAGTTAAAATTGTGTATTATAATTATATATTAAGAAACCATTTATTCTCTTCATTATCTTGCATCCAATGACTTCATGAGGCATATAATCTTATATTTATACATATTGCTAATATGGGTTTGGATAGATCTAGACTTGCAAAGCTTGTTGAACATTAATTTTGGAAAATATAATTACTCTTGAAGTAACTTGTGACTAAGTCACTTGTTAGTTTATCAGTTTTATAAGATAAACAAAAGCACACCCTTTATGATAAATGTCCTTCACTTCACAAATTTATATTATACACTTTTTTACATCAAAATTTGATTTTTTAAGGAATTTATATTGAATGTGTTTTAACTGGATAATCTTTCTCACATGTTTAATCTATATTTTTACATTTTCAGGGACGCGGGTATTTCTTCTTGCAGACAAAGGTCTAATCCTTGGGATGGGTTAACACTGAGTCTACTGTTTAGCTATTTACATCACTACCAACTGATCCATGGGGACATGAAACCAACACTTGGTCAACTTTCTACAACATATCATCAAAGAATTTGTCTCTGGAAGTGAACATAGTGTTACAGGAACTAACCCAAGCCTCACACTGAGCCTTGTATATTGTTCCAGCAAAAGCAGATAAACAGACAAGGAAAGAAGATAGAGCTTACACAGACAAAAGTGGTGTGACATAACATTCAAGATGACTCATCATATGCTCATGATCGCAATAAATAGTTTCATTCTTCATTCAGATATGGAATAGAAGTGCTTAGATTGTAAAGTGCTTTCATGCATGGGTATCATGTCATTCATAGTAACTCTAACAAAATTAAGTTTAGGCTTCCCCAAATTATAAAACTGTAGGCAAATCCAAACCAAACAGCACTTTAACCCATTACCATGATACAATGATTCTTTTTGACTCCTTACAAAATAATAGCTTTAGAAAACATAATGGAAAATGAAGAAATTGCTTGTGACAAGCAATTTCTTCATTTCCCACAGTGTTTTCTACCCGAAAAGACCAACAATTTGAAAATTTTATTCACTTGAAATTGTTGTCTGCAACATCTTTGGATTTGGACCAGTCTAAAATTTTGTTGTTTGATAATGGGTTAAGAATTCATAATGTTAAACAATCCAAATACTATTTTACAAATGACACAGAAAATATTAAAGGAAAAGAAGGAAATTCTTGAAGTCAATAGTCATCATTGACTTATATTTTTGTTGTTTTCTAGAATCTTCTTTAATTGAGCCAGCATAACTAGGGATTGTCAATCCCCATTTTAATGTTGAACAGTCTGGGCTATGGAATGGCATTAGCGATAATAAATGGAAAACGCAAAATTTTAATGCTGCTGCAGACAATAAGATTAATAGTAATGAATAAAGAATGTATAATGCATGTAATACTTATAGCCAAGAAAATATTGAGACAAAAGGAGAAAATACTTGTAATTTGCATTGTCATCTTTTGTCTCTCAGTTTTCATAAATCTTTCATATGGCCTCAAAAAAGGTCTTGTTTGGGAAATGGTTAAACAAGTCATTTTATTTCATGTAAGGTTGCATAAGATTGATGGGATAGTATTGATGTATGGCAGCTTGTCTGGAAATGAAAGTCTTTATCCATGTTGATTTTTCTACATATTCTCACTAGATATTTGACAAAGTTAGTTCATCAACAGTTACTGATTACTACTTTTACCTGTTATGGAGAATCTTATACAATGTATAATATCATTTCAAATATTTTAGACTTCAACAATTTCTAATTTCACCCATTTGTTGTCATGAAAACTCTAGACTGGGAAGCCAGGCCCATCCTCTTAAGAAGACTAATCCATGGCTTTGATAATTTATATAGGCTGATGATGATGATGATGATGATGATGATGATGATGATGATGATGATGATGATGATGATGATGATGATGATGATGATGATGATGATGATGATGATGATGATGAAAACCATGTCAAAACAGTTTTTTTCATACTTTGTTTCTTTTATGGTATAGAATAATATGACTTAAGAATTTGCAATACATGTAGAAGAAAGAATGGAAAGAAATGATATTTAGACCTGAAAATGCTTTTTTGCACAAAAACTGTTGTTTTAGTAACCATAGCAACCAAATCAGAAAGGATCTTGAGTAGAAAAATAATGCTTGTTTTCATGACTGAATATCATTAGCATACATGAAGTAAAATATTCTCTTGTTAAGGAGTTGATAGCCATTGTTTTGAGGCACTTGTAATCCATGAAATGGGTGAAATTTAGTAATTTTGTCGAATATCAGTAGACTTCCAATTAATTCCATTACCACCAATTTGTCGCAATGAAAACTATATCAAAACAGGTTTTCTTTTCCATACATTGTTTGATGTATTTTATGGATTACATTTGACATAAGAATTCGCAAGATATGTAGAAGAAAGAATGGGGAAAATTCTGAAAAAATGCTATTTAGGCCTGAAAATGCCTTTTTCATGAAAGCGTCATTTTTGTTACCATAGCAACCAAATTAGAAAAAATCTTGTGCAGGAAAATAATGCTTGTTTATCATTGGTTATCATGAGCATTCATGAAGTAAGATATTCTCTTGTTAAGGAGTTGATAGCCATTGTATTGAGGCACTTACAACCCATGAAGTGGGTGAAATTTAGGAATCTGGTTGAATAACGGTAGACTTCAACAAATTCCCATTTCACCTATTTTTTGCCATGAAAACTATATCAAAACAGGTTTTGTTGTCCATACATTGTTTGTTTAATGGTATATGTTATATTTGACACAAAAATTATCAAGATATGTAGAAGAAAGAATGGAAAAAACTGATTTTTAGGCACGGAATTTTTTTTTTTGACAAAAAATATGATTTTGGTAACCATAGCAACCAAATCAGGATGAATCTTGAGCATAAAATAATTCTTGTTTTCATTATTGATTATCATGAGCATTCATGAAGTAAGATATTCTCTTGTTAAGAAGTTGATAGCCATTGTATTGAGGCACTTACAACGCATGAAATGGGTGAAATTTAGGAATCTGGTTGAATAACGGTAGACTTCAACAAATTCCAATTTCACCCATTTGTTGCCATGAAAACTATATCAAAACAGGTTTTGTTTTCCAGAAATTGTTTGTTTTATGCTATATGTTATATTTGACATAAAAAATAACAAGATATGTAGAAGAAAGGATGGAAAAAACTTATTTTTAGGCACGAAAAATGTTTTTTGTACAAAAAATATGATTTTGGTAACCATAGCAACCAAATCAAAAAGAATCTTGAGCTTAAAAATAATTCTTGTTTTTAAGATTGATTATCATGAGCATTCATCAATTGAAATATCCTCTTGTTAAGAATGTGATAGCCATGGTATTGAGGCACTTACAACCCATGAAATGGGTGAAATTTAGGAATCTTGTTGAATAACGGTAGACTTCAACAAATTCCAATTTCACTTATTTGTCGCTATGAAAACTATATCAAAACAGGTTTTGTTGTCCATACATTGTTTGATTTATTATGTGGATTATATTTGACTTGAGAATTAGCCAGATATGTAGAAGAGATAATGAAAAAAATGATTATTAGGCCTGAAAAATGCTTTTTTGTGCAAAACTGTTGTTTTGGTAACCATAGCAACCAAATTAGAAAGAATATTGAGCAGGAAATTATTGCTTGTTTCTAAGGTTGATTATTATGAGCATTTATCAAGTAAAATATTGTCTTGTTAAGAAGTTGATAGCCATTGTATTGAGGCACTAACAACTAATCAAATGGATGAAATTTAGGAATATTGTCGAATTACTGTAGACTTCAAAAAATTCCATTATCACCTAGGGTTGCCATGAAAACTATATCAAAACAGGTTTTGTTGTCCATACATTGTTTGTTATATGTTATATGTTATATTTGACATAAGAATTAACAAGATATGTTAAAGAAAGAATGGAAAGAACTCAGTTTATGCCAGAAAAATGCCTTTTTGTACAAAAAAAATATGATTTTGGTAACCATAGCAACCTAATTTCGATGCATCACAAATTGATAAACATGGTTTTCCTAAAGATGGTTATTTTCTAGTAGTTTCTATGTAAATTATCCTCAAGTTTGAATGTTTTGAGCCATTTGCTTATGGCACTTGTAAGTAAATAAAATTTTATAAATCTTTTAAAATATTGTTCCTTTTATCAGCATACCCCAAACATGTTCAAATTGCCATAGAAACGGCATGGAACGTCAAAACTTACTGAAATTTGCTCATTATGCACTGAAAAGGGTGTACTTTCAGAAAATGTAAAAATCTCAAAATCGATTTTTTAAGCCATTGGCAGGATTTTCGCGTGGGGCGTCACAAATAACAAAATATTAGGTTGGTCAAAATTCAAAGCAGTATGTTGACATAATGAAATTTTGATTTTCGTGAAGTGTTTTAAATTATATTGAAGTGTATAACATACAGTTGCACAGCCAGTTATATGCCAGTGCGCATTGTCATATCCACCTTCTGTTCATAAAATATATGTCAAATGCCATCAAATCACTACTAGCAAAATAAGAACAATATCAATGGTGATATGCCCCAGACCCCATCCCCCCCCCTTTCCCCCTCTGCCCAAGGTATCCTTTGCTTAGTGCTACCTATGCGCCTGCCATAGAAATTGATTAGGAGGGAATTTAGGTTGAAAGCAATGAAAGGAACAGCTTTAGGGTCATTAAAACCAGGATGATGGATGGCCTGTTTGGGAAAGGGTCAAACATTTTTCATAGCATTAAGGGAATAGGATATCTTCTTAATGGACAATAAAAAATATCCTAAATGCCATGCCTTATCAAGATCTCAGTCATATGGTCTTGCCCAGTTACAGATAAGATTGACAGGTGGAATTCTTACATGGAAAAATAACAATCATCCTTGCTCAAATCCTATATTTATCACATCTGTTGTAATTTTCTGGAAAAGACATTTCAAATGGGTACCCATAACATAGGGTTTGGTTGGAAGATGGATGTTTCAATGTTGTTAGGCCATGTTATCTGTCGCAGTTTTCTGAGTGAGTTCTTTATGGGTCACGGAGCTAGGGGCCTTCACCTCAATCCGCTAGATCTAAATCAATGCAAGATGTAATTTTACCCAACATTATCTCAGTGTATGTAGATGGTAACCTTTCAGCGACCTTTCACTGGGTCAAATAGGGGTCACGGTAGGGAAAGGAGGTCATCCAATAAATATAAGGCTTCTGTGGGTGCCCAAAATGGCACAATGTTCTAACTAACACTTTTATTAAGCTGTAGTTACACTTTTTTGGACTCTCGCTGACCATCAATGCCTAGAGGAATGACACACATTGTGAATAATTGGTAATTCGAGACAACATGAAAACCACTTTGTTGTAAAAAAATACATTTGGTTGATTGTAAATAGAAGATCGTCAATTATGATTGATTTCAAATGGCAAGTAAATAAAAAGTTGAGAATACATGAGTATTTGATTAGAGTTTCCCCTTAAGGTGAAGGCTTTATTGCTTTGAACAGAGCTCGGCCTTGTGGGTAGGGTCGTAAAAAGTAATATCAACCCTTTCCCAATCGATGCCTGTTTTTTTGCCTCTGACTGGATAAGTTTGAGGAAATATTGAGGGAAATTAATAAAATTCTGATGACCAGCATTTTCTCCTTTTCCCCCAATGTTGTCTGTGCTATGATGTAAACTTAATCCATTGCTATCGAAATTTTAATGAATTTCTTTCGCAGCATTCAATATCGGGTCATCTGAAATGTTATCGTTTGGGAAAGGGTTAATTTATTTTTTATAAAGGTCTTTCAAAGGTCAGTATGCTTCCTTAATTGATGGGTTGATCCAATAATAGGTATTTTATGTCAAATATTTAGTTGAACTGTTGGTTGGTCACATGTTGTTTCATCTGAATGAGTTTTGTAAGGAAATATGATATCGTTGCTTTTCAACAAAAACCTCGTAACTGCAGCTTAAATCAAGCTGCAGTTACGAGGATTTTGTTGAAAAGCATCAAATTATTATGCTTTTACATGTGACAAAGCTAGCCTGTGTAATATATATACAAACCTTCCTTATAAGGTTTCATACCCAGCTATGGCAAATATCCTTCCTGACTGATGTATGATGTTGCTGTATACAGGTTGCAATACCCCTGCGAAAAGTTCATTTAAATTCAAGAACAGTACTGTTCTAGAATGTTCTAGAACATTAAATGGTACTTTTAAAACTGTTTTAGAACTGTTCTAGAAGTGCTTTTTAGCTCCACTGGCCTTCAGGCCAGCGGGCTATTGTCATGGCGCTGTGTCCGTCGTGCGTGCGTGCGTGCGTCCGTCCGGTCGTCAACTTTTTCTTTAAAAATCTTCTTCTCAGAAACTACTGGATGGATTTCAATGAAACTTCACAGGAATGATCCTTGGGTGGTCCTCTATTAGATTCCTTCAATTAATGCTGATTGAACTAGAAAGTCTGGAGTTATCTGCCCTTGAATTAAAAAATGGCTGTTCTGACTTTGTTTTCACTCTAGCACTTACAAATATGGACCAATCAAGACAAAACTTGGTCAAAATGCTGGTGATAATAAGATCTTGACTGAGTGCAATTTTCAGCTAGATCTGATTTTTATATCATGAGTTATGTGCCCTTGAAATTTACAAAATTGTCATTTTCGGCTTTATTTTTACTTTTGTTTCACTCTAGCAATTACAAATGTTTACCAATTATCAAGACAAAAGTTTAATACAATGTTTATGACAAAAAGATCTTGCCTCTGTATAATTTTCAGCTTGATCTGAATTTTATTTCATGAGTTATGTGCCCTTGAAATTGACAAAATTGTCATTTTCGGCTTTATTTTGACTTTGTTTTCACTCTAGTTAATGTTCTAGAACAGTTCTAGAAGTAGAAATGCGTTCTTGAACTTTTTTCACAAGGGAATACCTGTCTGTTCATCCATCCAATCCAATCCATCCATCTGTAGACATTTCATTTTCCATGCTATAACATGCTTTAGCCTTCACAATCCATTTTGGTCTCTAGTGCCATAAAGGGCCCATTGTCCAGATACTGGCTTATAAAAAATATTGTTTGTTGCTCTAATTGCCATTGGATACAGTAATAGTATCCAACTCAAAATGTCAAGGCCATGCCTTAAGTTAGCCCTTTCCCAGGAAGCCTTGGTTTTGATGCCCTTAGAAGTAGAAGCTTTCGAAAACATTGCCACAAAACAAGAAAATGCTTTGCATCAATATTTTCTTTCATTTATTGCACACAAATCTAGCTGTTCGCAAACAACACCAATTTTGTCGTCCACAACAGTTCTCAAATTGGAGCAGCCTATAATTTTAAAACTTGGGAAAAGGTTGGTGTCCCAATATGGTACCCAAAGGGTCTGCAAGAGTTCAAGAGCAATTTGCTGCTTTCCATCAAAAACCTTGTAACTGCAGCTTAAAACAAGCTGCAGTTACGAGGTTTTTGCTGAAAAGCGATGATTGAATGGTTAGCTCTGGAAATTGTAAAAGGTTGCTCAAAAGGTTACTCTCTTACTTATCTTACATTCTTGACCTTTGAACTTTCATAGAAAAGAGATAATTGGGTAGTCCCTCAAATACCTGTGTCTATGAAGTACCTATTGTACTTTGTTTACAATGAATTTTTGCATAGCTCTAATTCTTTTAATCGTTGTGTATTTCAAAAGTTCAAGACCCTAACCAATAAGTAGAACAAATGGATTAAGGTATCCAACCACTCAAAAGCACCTAAGAGCCAGAGGCGAAATTTGAAAAGTGTAAATAATTTCTAAACTGTGTTACATTTCCATTCCAAATACAAACATAAGCATTTTGTACTGTGTAGAATTTTGAATTATTGCATACTTATGAAAATATTTGACAAAAATGTTCAAAATTACCTCCCTTTCATATGAATATAGAGTAAAATAATATTTGTTAATTATTTTCTTCTTGAAGCATAATCCTGAAATCCGGCAGGACCGGCACGGTGAATCAACTTATGTGAAGTTTATTTACAAGTGTGGGAATGATTTGATGCATTTCGTATAGCTCAA
Organism: Fragum sueziense; assembly: GCA_963680895.1. Classification (NCBI taxonomy): domain Eukaryota; kingdom Metazoa; phylum Mollusca; class Bivalvia; order Cardiida; family Cardiidae; genus Fragum; species Fragum sueziense. The sequence continues at coordinate 29,049,574 of OY804594.1, read as the reverse complement.
AATTGGTGATTTTTTTTTCAGGGTCTGTAAACCTTAAAAGTGCTCCTTCAATTAAAGGCCTAGTCACATACATTTCGGCATACACATCACATCCAAAAATATGCTATATGACTGACCATTTTTGGATGTGCATGCTGTTTGGTTGATGTGGATGCTGTGAAATGTGTATGTGATCAGGCCTTAAAATGCTTAGTTTGTTTGGAGACAGGTTAGAGCAAGATCAGACGTAATTTACTGATCTTGCCTGAGTAGTCCAGAGCAGAAGCACTGTTTCATCATTACGTACTTTCTGATGTATTTAAATGATTATGTCTTCCACATATGTCTTTGGCATTGGGCTCATGATTGTGTTCCTTGTAATCCGAGTCTTCTCTGATGTAAATACGCTCTTTGATATTTTGATTTTTCGCTATTTACATCAGAGAGCGTTGCTCTTTGAAAAAATCAAGAAGTTCGCAACAAATTGTTGCGCATCGTTCACCGTCCGATCTTAAACGCTATCGTTAAAACCCCTGATGATATCGATAAATGAACCATTTATTGTTATGGCTGCTGAAAAAAATACGACCAAAAAGTATTTCTAAAAGGTTAATAGGCAATGTTTTGCAACAACCCTCACCTGAGCAGCCTTTGTTTACCTTGACCTTCCATTCAAAACCAAAGGTTATACTCATCCAGCAGGCCGATTTGAAATGGAATTTTTGGTCAGGTATGAGTGAAGTCAGAGAGCTTAGCACAAAATAATTGTAAGTGCATACAGACATGAGAGTCATTGATACACCACATGCATGCACATACAACATTTTTGCACTAAACTAACTAATTGACCTTCAACATAGGTTATGAACTTCATCCTGATGACATGATTTACTTCTTGATTCATTCAAGAACTGGAGCTCTTCCAATGTTCCCCATCACTTTTGTTTTCAAAATTGCTAATTTCTGGGTGAACTATCATGTGTTAGATGCTGCTTAACTCTTCGATTTGATTTTGACTTACCTGGTAGAAAGCTTTTGAAAACATAAAGACAAAAGAAGAAAATGCTGATCATCAGCATTTTCTCCTTTTGCCTCAATATTTTCCTTATTATATTGTACAGAAATTCTAACCTTTTTAACATCCATTTTGTTGTCTGCAGCAGCTTTTTCAAGACAAATTTGACAAGTCTAAGATTGTGTTGGAGTTGATTTAGTTGCTTTTCACCAAAAACCTTGTAACTGCAGCTTGTTTTAAGCTGCAGTTACGAGGTTTTCGTTGAAAAGCAGCAATAAGCTTTAAAAATTTCAAACTTTTTGGCAACTGACAGGTGGTTGATATTATCTGGCAGAAAAAAATCTAAAGTTTGGAGAGAAAGTAACAGGAAAAAACATTAGTAGTAAATAATCAGAAAATCTATGGCAGTTTCACAAAACCATTAATTCCTTTCCCAAATGGAAAAAAAAATAATCAGAAAGTACCAATTTGAAGGTTGATGCAGATGCTGATAATAATTATAGACATATCTGTTTTGGGCTGCAGCAGTTTTAGCCTCTCTTACAACCGGTCATGCGTGCTCCTGCGTGCGATCTGCGTCCGGTCTGCGTCTAAAACGTACGTGTAGTCGTGTGATGCATGCACATGCAACATATGATTTTGGTGGACGCAACCACGACGCAGACTGCACGCAGCTAAGAATTGACTGGACAATATTTTGAGGCGTTCTTACAACCTGTCGTGCGTCTTTATAAATCGTTCGATTTTGCAGAGTTTTAAAGAGTTTTAAGATGCCCGACGGGTTGTAAGAGAGGCTTTTCTAATTGATGCAGCCCAAATTCTTAGTTTCCAATTGGAAAAATGTTCAGGCACAATGTCCTTTCCCAGGTGAAATGTATCATGGTTTTCCATGAAATAACATGAACTATCATGGGCCAGGGACCATGTTTGACCATGGACTACCATGTTTTGTTAAATGGCCGCTACCATGGTCAACATACCATGATATACCATGGTCAGAACATGGTTGACCATGTTAAGAAAAACATGGTTGACCATGTTACTTTACCCATGGTCTACCATGTTTTGTTAAATGGCCGCTACCATGGTCAACAAACCATGATGTACCATGGTCAGAACATGGTTGACCATGTTAAGGAAAACATGGTTGACCATGTTTCTTTACCCATGGTATACCATGTTTTGTTAAATGGCCGCTAACATGGTCAACATTAACATGATATACCATGATAAAAACTTGGTTGACCATGTTAAAGAAAACAAGGTAAACCATGTTACCAGCATGATAAAAAGCCATGGTAGGCCATGGTCAAACACAATACCGTAAACCATGTTATGTTAAATCATAGAAAACTTACCAAGGTACATCAAGTGTTTCCCCAAAGCCATTTTGTATGATGCATTACCATGCCCCTTTTCTGGTGCACTATGTTGGTCCAAAGAAGATTAAGTGCAACATGAGCCTTTTTTTCTTAAAATAATTTTAACAGTTGTGAAATGATTGATAATATACATGTTTATTCTTAGCCCTTCAAGAAAGGATATATCGTAGGTTACATTGTAAAAATGTGGGTGGGGTGTTATTTGAATTTGAAAGTCAAAAGATTACTCACCAAAATTAAGGTGTTGTCTTACTTGGCCTTTTCAACAAGCAAACTCCTGTATTCTTATTTAATTCACTACTGTACACAGATAGAAATTATCACAAACATCATTTTGAGAAAGTGCAAACAAACAAACTCATGTTCCCTCCACTTTTTAGAAAAACAGGAAGTGACATCATCATTATGATTTGACCATGGTAGGCCATGGTCAAACATGATAAACCATGTTATGTTAAGTCATAGAAAACTGACCAAGGTTAATCAAGTGTATTCCCAAGCCATTTTGCATGGTGCATTACCATGCCCCATTTCTGGTGCACCATGATGGCCCTAAGAAGATTAAGTGCAACATGAGCCTTTTTTCTAACAGTTGTAAAATGATTGATAATATACATGTTTATTCTTAGCCCTTCAAGAAAGGATATATCATAGGTTACAATGTAAAAATGTGGGTGGGGTGTTATTGGAATTTGAAAGTCAAAAGATTACTCACCAAAATTAAGGTGTTGTCTTACTTGACCTTTTCAATAAGCAAACTCCTATATTCTTATGTAATTCACTAGTGTATACAAGTTGAAATTATCACAAACATCAACAGTTACTTGAGAAATTGCAAACAAACAAACTCATGTTCCCTACATTTTTTTTAGCAAAACAGGAAGTGACATCATCATGATTTGACCATGGTTGACCATGGTTATGATCTTTGTAAGATGGGTGACCATGGTATTTCATTTCATACCATGATAACACTGTAGAACCATGCTCTAACATATGATTTGACCATGGTTGACCATGGTTATGATCTTTGTAAGATGAGTGACCATGGTATTTCATTTCATACCATGATAGCGCTTTAGAACCATGGTCTAACATGGTCGTAGTAGCAACTCTGACCATGGTATGACCATAGCATTTGATGTTTTTTCACAGTTGATCATGAAAAAACATGATCAGATGCCAAATACAATGAAATACCATGGTAACCATGGTAAACATTTCACCTGGGTTGAATGGCAATTTACAAATGTAAGATTTTTTCAAGACTTTCGAAATGATAAGTACTGTACTATGCACACACTTGAAACAGTTCTGCAATCTGCACCACTAACCTATGCAGACTTGAAACCATTTGCATTGTGACAAGAATGCTAATGTAAAACCATTCTAAATGATAATGGTTTCATACTACTTTTACAACGGTTTGGACCAATATTTAGAAATAGGTTAATGTAAGAGAAGAGCCTGTAAATCAAGAGACGGGACATCTTGCTGAAGTTTTCCTTTCTGAAATGACAAAATTAGGATCTATGTTAAGTATGACCCACATTTAAAGCTGCTGCAGACGACAAAGTCACTTGCTTTGTAAATGGATCAGTCTATTAATTATAACACAGAAAACATAGAGGGAAAAGAAGAAAATGCTGATCATCAGCATTTTCTTCTCTTCCCTTAATGTTTTGTCCACTTTCTCTGTTTGTGGATGTTAAATCCAAATAAAGGTTAGGAAAGGGGTATATAGACATAATTTCCTTATTTAGTTTTACAGCCTTTGTATGTCTTAAAAAAATATGAAATTTTATATTTTGGGTGTCATTATTTCATCCTTAAACCTTTCCCAATCAAGTCCTCCGGTTTTGATGTCCTTTTACCAAAAAGCTTTGGAAAACATTTAGGCAAATGTAGATGATAATCAGCATTTACATCTTTTGCCTCGATATTTTAGATGCTTTAGTTTATTGTATACAATTCCTATCTTTTATACAAAACCCATCTTGAAGTACATGCAGCATCTTTTGACTTTGAACTGTCCAAATATCAGCAGTATAAGAAAGGGCAAACATTTAGAAATTGGTCATAAATCGCCTGACAATGAATATGATATATCTAGACATTCTTTAGTTAGTCCAAAATATAGTGCATGTACTTAAACTTTTTAACCTGATTTCTAGACAGTTTTTGCATCCCTTGAAAGAGGATCATGAGATTAAATGGACAGAAAAGAAGTTTGACTGTCTCATATGCCCTTCTCTAAACATGACCTGGGTCAGTATGCTTATTTTTCTGCGTAATTACTTGTAACAACAAACCTGATTGGCTCAATCTGATTTCTTGTGCAATAAGATGTCTTGTTACAGAAAATGAAATATTTTCTGTACTATATTGTACATGAATGCCCTCTTTTTAAAACCAACATCCGTTTTGTCGTCTGCAGCTCAGCGTCCAAAGTTGATGAGCCTAGATCTTTGCTGTGTTAGGAATGAGCTAGTGAAACTTTGAAAAATACTTTTAAAATACTTTAAAATAACAAGGGATGGATTTGTTATTTTAACAACTTGGTAATTAAACTTACGCATTGTATGCCTTAACTGCAAGTACTTAAAGGTCAATTCACTTATCAGACATTGACATGGTCGAAAATTTCAATAAAATTGGTAATTGTTTGCTTTATCCAGATTGAGAATCCGGGATCTGGAAAAAGGGCCCTTAGTATGGTTTGAGACCAACATGGATTTAACCCATTACCACACAGTGACTCTTTTTGACTCCTCAAAAGATAAAGGCTTTGGAAAACATTGTGGAAAATGAAGAAACTGCTTGTGACAAGCAATTTCTTCATTTCCCACAATGTTTTCTACCAAAAAAGACCAAAATATATTAAATTTCCTTAACTTGAAATTGTCGTCTGCAACATCTTTGAATTTGGACCACCCTAAATTTTTGTCGTTTGGTAATGGGTTAACCAGTGCATTTGTACATGTAGCATGAAAATGTTCTCTGATAGCTTCTTCATTAGCTGTAGTAACTCTGAGCTAACAGTGTCGATCCTGATAAGACTTGAGTATGATACAAACTGGTTTTGATTCATTATAATGGTATGAAATACCATAATAATTCAAGGACGGATCCAGAATTTTTTCCGGGAATTTTCCAAGCCCAGATGATGGCTTTAAATGTGTTAAATATGTAACATTATACTAACATTATATAGTCAAAATTTAATTTTTGGCCAATGCCAGGGGTCCAGAACCCCCGACCCCCTCTAGATCTGCCCATGATAATTGCCCTGTTTCCAGTTTCGTACTCGTCTGAAAATTCAGGCTCTGAAACTTGTATTATTGTATTTTTTTGTGTGTGTTTTTTCAAACATTCAAATAAAGCAAAAACAAAAAAGAATTAAGTCATGAGTCTGCAAAACAATGGTTTGTGCGCCAACAATAAGTAACATAAGTAGCAATTCACTCACAATAAGTTTCCGTAGAAGCCCTCAGAATAAAATTTTGCAATAAAAAAAGTTGTGCATGTGGCGGCTGTGGCCTTGAACGGAGACTACAAAGATCCTGTTAGTGGGTAATGAGAAGCCATTGTGTATTTTAATTAGGGGACCACTAATGAAACAATAATCCTGAAAGCCAGTCTTAGCTCTAGGTATTAGGAAATAGTGAATTTGTTAATGAGAAAATATCGCCAATCGTTGATCAAATCTTATGTTGTGGGTACTCATTAAAAGCGTCTCTTCAAGACGCTTCTAATGAGTACCAACAACATAGGATTTTGATGAGAAATAATGAAGTTAGAATTTTAATTTTATGCTATCCCTTACTCTGATGCCTAAAGAAGCTTGAGTCATGGATTTCTCGTTATCATTAAAGAGCAATATCGACTGACCCACTGACCGCTGGGTGACTTTTACGCTCGTGACCTCTAACGGTTCTCAATCCATTGTGTGATAAAGACTTATTCACTTCTCGCAATATATCATGTCAGAAATGCCAGAACGTGACTGCTGCCATGGTTCTTTCAGAAAACCTGACTTTTTTCCTGGTAGAAAAAATTGATTAATCAGTGATTTTGTACTTGTTTTCAGACAAATAATTTTTTGACAGAGAAACTATTGCAGAAGACAAAAGAAATGATTCTATACTGTTTCAGTTAAGGATATTAAACTGTGAGGGAAAAGAAGATATGAAATTCTGCCTAAATCAAAGCACAGAAAACATTGAGACAAAAGGAGAAAATTAATGCTTATCATTAGCATTTTCTCCTTTTGTCTCCAAATTTTCCCAAACCTTCTCTTCTACAGACGTGAAAACCAGGCCCCGGTTTCTCGAAAAAACTGAAGTACATTCTCATGCTCAAATCTGAGTAGCGTGCTCAAATCACACGAAATCCATGTGAACTTCAATTGAATACCCTTCAACGTTGGAGATATTCCTTTGAAGTTGAGCATGTTCTCAAGGATGTTCTTAAGTTTTTTCGAGAAACTGGGGCCTGGTTTTCACGTCAAAAGGGAAAATCCATTCAAACCGAAAGTTGTCTGGTAAGGCTGGGTTAAGGGTAATATTAGCTGCATTGTGTTTGCATCTCTTGCATTTGGTTCTGAATCATCTGCCCTTGACCGAATTTTTGTCGATGACTTCCCATAGCTTGTACCCTTTATTTAGCCTGGGACAATGTGACTTGAATTAAACAATCTTGTTTTTGATTATTTGACACTTTCCCGAGCAAGTCTTGGATTTGTGTCCTCTGTCAGACACATGACAGAAATTAAGACTTGTCCAAATAGGTAGGTGATACATACTGAATGATGAAATTTAATTTGTGTTTCTGCATGCATAGAAACATTGAAGGAAACCATGGAAATTATGTTTATAAAATTAATCATCATTTCCTTTCTTTTGTCAATGATCGTGAACATTTTCTCGTATTGAAGGATGTGAAAATTGAGTGTGTGGAAAAGGATTACGTAAAAGTACACCATGTTTTAAATTTGAACCAGGATCTAGAAAAAAGGGTCTTATATCTTGCATGTCAACCCATGTTTCCTTATCACAGCCTCGGTGGTCAAATCCAGTCAAAAACAAAATCAATATTGTGCTAACAGTTACTCCTGGCTCCGGTTTCTCGAAAAAACTTAAGTACGTTCTCATGCTCAAATCTGAGCACTGTTCTCAAATCCCACGAAATCCACGTGAACTTCAATCGAATACCCTTCAATGTTGGAGAGTATCCCTTTGAAGTTTAGCATGTTCTCATGAGAATATACTCAAGTTTTTTCGAGAAACCAGGGCCTGGTTTTGAAGAATTTGAGAACAAGATGGATCTTGATCAGACTGTGCGTATGCACAGGCTGATCTTGATCCATGTTGGTCTCTAATGTCGTAAGGGCCCTTTTCCCAGATCTCGGCTCACGTTGTATTTGTATATCTTTTGGACTAGTATGTCAAGCTGAAAATACTTGCCCGACTTTTTGCACATCTGCAGACAAAGTTGGGTTTGTAAACAATGCCAAGTGGTTCCCAGAATTTTCTTGTTTGCAGCCAGTATAGATAAGGATCAGTCATGTATTCTGATCTTTGTCTTGCTTGTTTTGATGAGCAGTATTTAACCCTTTCCCAAACAACAAAATTTTGGACCAGTCCAATTTGAAAGCTAATGCAGACAACAAAATCAGTGTTAAAAAGATACAGATTGTTTGTGATATAGCATAGAAAATATTGAGGCTAAAGCAGAAAATACTGATTATCAGCATTTTCTTCTTTTGCTTCAATGTTTTCTCAACCCGATTGTATTAGCGACGTCAAAACCAGGTCTTGTTTGGGAAAGTGTTAAGTTTAAGTTTTTTGCCTCATTTTCATTTACATGACATTCACAAACCCATTAACCAGATTTTTTTAAAGTTCCAATATGAAAGATGTTGCAGATGACAATTTTAATTTGACAGAATTTTAAAAATCTTTCCTATTTTTGTAACTAGCAATTTCATTATTTTCCACACTGTTTTCCAAAGGTTTTATATTTTGTGGCATCATTTTGCGAGAATGGGTTAATATTCTAATACCCTGCAACAGCTTTCAAAAAAGTTCACCCCAAAATTTCATCCATTTGGGAAAGAGTTAAAAACTGGCAGATGACCTTGAGAATAAAGAAAGGGTTAATTAAAGAAGAGCGGGGCAATCAGTATCTGCAGTAGCATGAAGTTGACCCGGGGCATCCTCCATTTAACATCTGTCCAGTTTGACCATGCCTTTGTCCAGGGCTCTCCTTGACCCACTAAGGAAATCTAATCTGTAGTGTCCAGTTAGCTGAAAGAGGCCTAATTTAACGCTTACCCAAACTGAAACGAGGCCTGCTGGTTTTGATGTTCGAATAGAAAAGGCTTGGGAAAACATTGAGGCAAAGGAAGAAAATGCTGATAAATCAGCATTTTCTCCTTTTGCTTCAATATTTTCTTGGCTTTATTCAACACAAATCCTTTCTTTATTAACACTTATGTTGTCATTTACTGGAGTTTTCAAATTAGACTGGTCCTAGATTTCGCTATTTGGGATAGAGATAACCCTTGTCTAATTATCCCTTTCCGGAACAAGACTTGTTAGCTCCACTGGCCTTCAGGCCAGCGGGCTATTGTCATGGCGCTGTGTCCGTCGTGCGTGCGTCTGTGCGTCCGTCCGTCCGTCAGTCCGGTCGTCAACTTTTTCTTTAAAAATCTTCTCCTCAGAAACCACATGATGGATTTCAATCAAACTTCACAGGAATGATCCCTTGGTGGTCCTCTATCAGATTCCTAAATTTCATTTTGATTGAACTAGAAAGTCTGGAGTTATCTGCCCTTGAATTAATAAATGGCTGTTTTGACTTTGTTTTCACTCTAGCCACTACAAATATTTATCAATCAAGACAAAACTTGGTCAGAATGTTGGTGCTGATAAGATCTTGCCTGAGTGCAATTTTCAGCTTGATCTGAATATTATGTCTTGAGTTATGTGCCCTTGAAATTGGCAAAATTACCATTTTTGACCTTATTTTTACTCAAACAACCATAAATATCCATCAATCAACACGAAACTTTCATGTAATCTTACTGGCTATAAGATCATGCATGTTTGTAATTTTCAGCTTCATAGGAATCTTAAATCATGATTTTTCTGCCCTTGAATTTGACAAAATTGCTCTTTTCGACTTTGATTTTACACTCTTTACATCCACAAATATTGAACAATCAAGTCAAAACTTAAACGAGATGTAGGTGAAGTTAAGATCTTGCTTTTGTGTGATTCTTAGCTAGATAGGAATATAAAATCCTCAGTTATATGCCTTTCAATTTGACAAAATTGCTAATTGTGACTTTTTTCTCACTCTAACAGCCAAACTCACTCTATTAAAGACAAAGCTTGGTAACCAATTGATCTTATACAAGTGTGTTTTCAGTTTTCCAGTTACTTTGTAATTGCTTTAAGAGCAACAAGTTTTGAAAAATTTAGTCAAAACTTGATATGACAAGAAATTCAGGTTTCATCAGCCATTTGCATTAATTTTGGAGTATGGTATTTCCCCAATTCTATTTTTAGCTCAAAATCTATTTTTAGAAATATGAAATATTTTGGAGTAATCAATGGTCTGTCAATTTAGATCTGTTTGGAAGATGGAAAATTTTAATTGCTAGTATCATCCAAAGCTGGAATGTTCTACCATTTCCTTTTACCCTTTCTCAAATGGCAAACATATAGTTTTACTTTCTTTGCTTCAAGAACAAAACATTTTGAACAATCTAGTTTTGTAACTTTCTTTTTGCTCTGTGAAACACAAGCATTGAACAATCTAATCTAATCTTGGATTAAATATTACATGAAACTCAGGCCTGTGGAGCGACTCAAGACCTTCAGGTCTTCTAGTTTTGATTTGCTTGTCTCCTTCATGGGCTGATGCTGTAGGGCAGTTGGAAGCATGTCAGATTCTTTAACCCATTCCCACACATTGACTCTTTGACTCCTCAAAAGATAAAGGCTTTGGAAAACATTGTGGATAATGAAGACATTGCTTGTGACAAGCAATGTCTTTATTTCACAAAATGTTTTCTATCCCCAAAGACCATGTGTCTATGTCAAAAATTTCATTCCCTTGAAATTTTCGTCTGCAATTGAATTTGGACCATCTAAAATTTTGTTGTTTGGGAATGGGTTAACTCATGGGATATTTGCAGCCATAAAGCCTAGTTGTTTGCTCAACAGACTGTCAATCATGAGGTCCTGAGTTTGTTATTTGTCCGCGACCACTATACTTTCTGATATTTTGTCTCTCTACAGTTGGTAAATGATATGTAAAATTTCGTTGGAGAGCAGTATCCATGGTTAGGTGCCCTAGCTGATGCAGTGTGTCTGACATGATTTACCACAATTTTATTTTAGAAATAAAAGAAATAACATTACGAGATCTTTTGGTGGATGTTGTCAAAATGAATGAAAAAAAATCTTTTAGCTGAATTGGTAAAGAAAATGAATTCATTCAGCATTGAAATGGTTAAGGATAGCCAAAGGGTAAAAGGATGACCAAAGTGCGACCTTGGTATGCAAAAAAAAGATGCACCCCTGACCTTGACAAATACTGCATGTGTGTTTCACTCCTGGGGTAACTCGGTCACTTTGTTTTGGGGGTAATTCAACCTGGGCGCTCACATCCTGCTGGACATTGAAGTGCAGCTGACCGAGAAACAGCTTGACCATTGACCTAGTTTATCGCCTTTGTGATGGGCCAAAAGGGGCTGGCCCCACGGTGTACTTTTAAAATTCTGGGTTAATGAGTTTTTGCGAAAACAGTTTTGTCCGCTGCCAGATGACAAATTTGGGTATGACAAAACAGCTGCTGCAGTCTGAAGACTAAAAGGATAGTATTCAAATCCCCTGCGAAAACAGTTCAAGAACACATTTAAGTTCAAGACGTGTTCTAGAACATTAAATTGCACTTCTAGAACAGTTCTAGAACTGTTCTAGAAGTACCAATTAACATTCTAGAACAGTTCTTGAACTTGAAGGTGTTCTTGAACTTTTTTGACAGGGGATCTAGAGAGGGCTTTGAAAAGCATTTTGGGTAAAGAAAAAAAGCTGATTTATACAAGCATTTTCTTCTCTTTCCCTCAATATCTTCTATGCCTTGACTCGGCAAATATACTCTCTGATAAGTTGTCTCCCAACAATGTGGGGAGCAGCTGGAGGCTCGGTAAGATTTTGTAATTACAGTATTTGTGAGAGAAGCAATAGGAATCCATGGTTAGGACTGCTCCAGCTGCCACAATATGACCAAAGCAGTTAAAAAGGCATTCAGTACCTATCAATCAATCAATCAATCAATCAATCAATCAATCAATCAATCCAATTGCTTTGATGTCAAATGATTTGCTAAAAAATGTTCTGTTCTGTTCTGTTTTTAAACATGAAAGAAATCGGGTTTCAAATAAAACGTGTGGAGATAGTTTGGTAAAGTTGGTCGTTAAAAAATAGCGAAATTCTTCGAAAGAAAGATGAATGAGTATTAAGGAAAAGATATACATGGAATATCAAATGTAAGCCCATAAATGTTTAACGCATATATCAAAAGACACGCATACAAATTTTCACGCATCTGGGGCTAAAAATAAGAAATATAAGCGACTTAGAATGACCCCTACTGTGTTTCAGTCCATCTTACCCCACCCACTTTATTTACCCATATCTCGAAAAATAAGCCGACACCAGATTTTTTACACATACAAATCAAAGATATTATGTAACCCTATCAATCCACGAAATTTAAAGAAAATCTATTTTTTGACCCCTTATTGCAACCCATCCTTTATACTCTTTTATGGGGCGGTTACACATGGCAATCGGTGATAGATCGGTTGTCCGTTTTATCCAGGTAAGGACGGAACCGACCAAAAGCGATATACAAGCGACGTCTCCGATTGGCAGACGATTTGTCACTCACCACCAACTCTTTGGAAAAGATGAGTTTAATCGGTGAAAACTAACCGATCGGGATTTTTAAACTGTTTAAAATTCTCGATCGGTGAAAATTTCAAACGAATAAGCGATTGACAAGCTATTTATAACCGATATCACCGATCGGTCAGTGATAAGCAACCGATTAACAAATATCTATTAGCGACGGGAAAAGATGAGGTATTTTCAGATTAAAAGCATATTTAGTGATTGAAAACTAATTATTACTTGTCCTTTTGGTGTCTTAGACTTCAAAATGGCGCATTATGGGGATTTTAACTCAGATAGTTTTGGAACCCACTGATGTCACCCTCTCTGAGTTCGGCTAGTGCACTTAACCCTTTCCCAAACAAGACCTGGTTTTGACGTCCCTAATAGGAAAGGCTTGAGAAAATATTGAAACAAAAGAAGAAACTGCTGATAACCAGCAGTTTCTCCTTTTGTCTCAATATTTTCTTAGCTATATTGTACAAAAATCCTTTCTTTTTTAATGTCCATTTTGTTGTCTGCAGAAACTTTCAAATTGGACCATCCTGAATTTTTGTCGTTTGGGAAAGGGTTAAAGACACTTCCAAAGCAACACTTACATTTTTCAGCATAATTAAATAAATCATGCAGTATATTTTATGAAATTTTCAGCAAATAAAAATCAATTACGTTTAAATGTTTTCTGTAAATTTAATTAAAATCGACTGATTCGAACATAAAATATATGTAGGTTTTTCACTAAGACTCAAATATGAAAAGTCACAAAACCCCAGGCAATTGACCAAACGCCGACTGTCAATCAAAAACATCGATTAGCCAATGGACGATCACAAAAATGTCGTGCCCCAATTGTTCAACGTTGCACGTGGTTTTGTATCGATTTATCGACTGACAATCAAAACAATCGACATACCAATGGCAAAGAATTTTGTGCTAACAATAGACAAGGTTCGACGTTATGTTTTGATAAACCGTCGGTGTTGATATAAAATCTCGTAACTACGGCTTAAAAGTCAAGCCGTAGTTACGAGATTTCATAACAACAACTACGAAATACTATTTTGTTTGTCCGAATTTACGTCACGATTAAATGGATAAAATCGTTCCCTATCAACGACCACATGTCATTGTTTGCCTTTAATTCTATGTTGGGCGGAGCGATCTGTCGATTGGCGTTTGGTCAATTGCAGAATTCAACAGCGTCAAAGCAGCTTCACCAAATTAAACTCATATCTCATACCACAGCTTTATAAGATTTGATAACATGCTTTCATGTGCGAAGCAATACTAGAATTCAGTTGCACATATTTTGTTGAAGAAATACTGTAAAATCAGAAATGTTCGCTAGGGATTAATCTTCGCTATGTTTGCGAATCCAATAAATTTGTAAACATTTCTCCACGTGAACATATTGCCTGGGAGCAAATGCAATGATTAATTCGTAAACATTTAGCCACGTAAACATATTGCCTGGGAGCAAATGCAATGATCCTACAAGAACGCACTGTCCGTCCCCCATTACTTTGATTTTCGGAATTGTTTTGGTTTTATCATACAATGTAAATCAAGTAAATAATGCAATCAAACTAGACAAACGACTTTAATGTTCGCATTCTTTAAAATTTCCAATAAACCTTCGCTGCGATGGGCCTTGAATACATCAAATATCACAGGGCTGTTTGGTTACACCTATAACAAAAGGTGTGAAATGTGGTCAATAGAGCGACATACGATTTTGACAGGCATTGTTTGTCAGCAATTAACAGTTATTTTATGCAGTTTTCCATACTTTTAACAAGATCTATTGAATAAATACGGACTGCTGAATGTATTCGATCTGAATTATCGTGATATGATTCTATTAATCTACAGAAGATGAACAGTGTTTGGTATGAAAATGTATTCACATACATGATTAAAGGATTAAATGATTACGGATTACGTGAGACCTTTTTAAACAAGTAGGGGCATCTGGTATTTTTTACGTATCGTGTTATTAATATGAAGACCGGCTGTAAAAATAAAACACAAAACCGATAGTTGATGATAGTTGATGATTTTATTTTCGTGAAAATTAAACCACATGGTTCACAGGTTTTGTTTTTCGCAAACTTTTACCCTCGCGAACCACTTCAAATTTAAAATTTGGCCCAGCGAAAATATCTGATTTTACAGTAATGTTTTGTACGTTTCAGCATTGCACAAAACCATTGAATTTGTTACCAGACATTAGTTTTTCGCCCGTTTGCTCCAAGAATTTTTCAGACGTAATAATGCTCCCGCAAAGATTCATCATCAATTATGCTTTATCAATGAGAAGAGGGTGTCTTCGTGTCATTCAGGTCCACGACGGACCCACAGAATGTTAGCAGAATGTCTTAAACTTTACTGCTGTTAAATGAATATAATAAATTTACGTTATCAGCTGCACAGCTTTTTTGCGACGTTTTGTTTTCTAGTCATATTATATGAACTGCAAATATAATACCCAATGTTTCTTTATGAAAATTACATATATTATGCAATTGTGAATGAATTACATTTCTTGAAAATTTGATGAAAAATGGTTCATCACATTTCAAGTTATTACCAAAAAGGTAAGTGTTGCGTTAGAAGTGTCCTTAAGTGTATAGTGCTGTATTGCCCAAAATGAAGTCTTCTTTCTGGCGTTAGCCATTGCTTCGTCCACCATCTTCTTTGTCCCATAAGTGACTCCCAAGTGAATGCCATGTCCGAGGTTTAAGAGGGCTTGATGTTGCAGCAATAAACCAAACTGCTGGATTGCCCTTCCAACAGTCATTATATCATACACTGAACTAAAATGTATCGGTTTTCATCGCTTATATATCATTTTAATGAAAAGCCCGATGACAGTCTGCTGATCAAAGATTTGCCAGCTATTCATTACCGACATTACCGATCTTTGACCGGTGAACACATACGGATCACCGGCTGTATCCGATGGAAAACGATAGACCTCTGGTCGAACACCGATCAATCACCGACTGCCCGATTGACAAACGTTGTAAAAGTGACGGCAGTCGATGGTAAATTAAGAAAATAAGCGATCATCACCGACCAATCTCCTACTGGCCAGCTATTTGTTGCCTATGGACAACCGATTTACTTTGTAATTTACCGATCAATAAGCTATTTATCGCTGATACCCTGTTACACATAAGGTCTGAAATGCTGACACCGATGACAACCGGTCATATGAGAGAAATGATTCACCGATTAAGGACCGATTTAAGTCTCATCGTATGTGTAACTGGGGTGTTAGAATCTAATGATCTAAATGCTATGTTTGCAGTTATTTTTCTGTACTAAGTTAGCAGAAAAAAGTATATCTCTGCTTTTCATCGAAAACCTTGTAACTGCAGCTTAATGCAAGCTACAGTTACCAGGTTTCCTATGAAAAGCGACATATTCCTACCTCTGTAGAAGGGTTAACAGGTACAGGTTTTTGTCAGGGCTTTTGTCTATGGGTTTCAACCTATTGACCTCAGATAAGTAATGGTATCTGCCAATCTCCCAGTCCTGGCATTGTCTTCTGCAATATCACATTACTATAATTAACCTATAAAATTTACAGCCTACCCAGAGGACAAAATTTGGACTGGTCCAAATTCAAAGATGTTGCAGACGACAATTTGAAGTTAAGGAAATTTAAAATCTGTTGGTCTCTTTTGGTAGAAAACATTGTGGGAAATGAAGAAATTGCTTGTCACAAGCAATTTCTTCATTTTCCACGATGTTTTGCAAAGTTATTATCTTGTGGGGAGTCAAAAGGAGTCATTGTGTGGTAATGGGTTAACTCCAAGTACCAGTTGACCAAATTTTTCGACTGGTCTAAATTCAAAGAGATTAACCCTTTCCCAAGCAAGACCTGGTTTTGATGTCCCTAATAGAAAAGACTTGGGAAAACATTGAAACAAAAGAAGAAACTGCTGATAACCAGCAGTTTCTACTTTTGTCTCAATATTTTCAATGCCATATTTTACACAAATCATATCTTTAATCACATCCATTATGTCTTTTGTGGCAGTTTTTGAAGTGGATTGGCCTAACATTTTGCTGTTTGGGAAAGGGTTAAAGATGGACAAAAATATTTAGGGAAAAAAAGAAACTTACTTGTTTTGTCATGAAACATTTGCAAGAAAAGTTGCCAATCTTGAAATTTTAGGGTCACCCAGATTGAAAGCTACTGCAGACGACAAAACTGTTTGTGATAAGAAAAAAAATTGTATAGATCTAATTTAGCACAGAAAATATTGAGGCAAAGGAAGAAAATGCTGATTATCATTCATTTTCTTTTTTTGCCTGAAAGTTTTTTCAAGCCTTCTGTATCATAGAACATCGAAATTCGGTCTTCAGTTTTTGAAAGATTAAAATATGTGTGTGAAATGATCTGTTAATTAATCCTTTCCCAAACAGCACCTGGGGCCTGTTTCATCAAAACATTTAAGACATGTTTTTGACTTACCGACGACTTAAAATACGCTTAAAACAACAGCCCCATTACATAGCTTTTGGTTGATTGGCGATACGTTATTTTTCCTCAAAATGTGTCGTAAGACATTAGTAAGTCAAAAATATGTCTTAAATGTTTTGATAAAACTGGCCCCTGGATTTTGATGTCCCTAAAATAAGAGTCTTCAGGTAAAGATTAGGGTAAAAGAAGTAAAAGCTGATTATCATAATTTTCTCTTTTGCCTCAATTTTTTTTTTGTGCCATGATATTGTATAGGTCTAATCTACAAATCGTATCCATTCCAACTTCCATTTTCCCATCAATGGCAAAAAAATTTATCTCTCAAATTAGAACAGTAGATCTAATAGTTTTTGCGCCTTAGAAAAGCGTAAAATCTGTCTAGTATTTTGTCTGTGGTGTGCAGCACATTGCATAAGCGTTACACATTTTTACACAGCCGCATAGCATAAAGGTGTTGCCTACATAATGCATGACTACTACACAGTCTGAGTTCTAAATATAGGCTTGACCTATAAAATGTCTGCCTTTATGACCTAAATATTATTCATGATAGACATGAGTAATATCTTGTCGCTTTTTAACAAAAACCTTGTAACTGCAGCTTTAAAAAAGCTGCAGTTAAGAGGTTTTTGTTGAAAAGAAGCGATCTGCTTTCAGTCTTAACCCTTTTCCAAATGGCAAAAAATTGGATTAGTGAATGATATCGCACAAAAAATATTGAGACAAAAGAAGAAAATGTTGGTAACCAGGATTTTCTTCTATCTGTTCAATGTTTTCTAAAACCTTTTCACTACGGAACATCAAAACTAGGTCTTGTTTGGGAAAGGGTTAACCCTTTGTTGAATTATCATACTGTGAAGATGTCAGAGGGAGAAGGACAACTACAAGTGTTTTCTTCTTTTTGTTCAATTTTGTCTATTTCATAGCATACACATTTTCTCCTTTGATTGATAAACACTAGATCTTATTTTGTTGTGTGCAATAAGTTATTTAATGTCCTCTATTTTTCTCATTTAGGAAAAGGCTACCCAGGTTTGTCAAAATGTTCAAAGGTGACAAATTGCTGTTAGTTAATTATCCCTTTTCCTATCAAAGACTTTTCAATTGTTTCAGTCTGAGAAGTGCAGCAGACCACAAAATTTATTGAAATCAAATTACTTGAACTTTTAATTTCTTTTAATAAGGTTAAAAAAACTTAGAAAAGGAGGAGAAAATGCTTATGATCAGTATTTCTTTTCAGTATTGGTTCAAAATTGTCAAGTTTTGCCTATAAGGCACACAAATACCCCCCCCCCCCCCCTGCCATTTTCCCATCCTCTGTCATCCGAATAACTCCTCGGAAAGGGCATAATTATATACTCTCCAAAGCCGAGGTCTATTGATTAACCATCAAATGTGACCTCTGCCGTTTTTGATACACCAACAGCCTATTTGGTTGTCATAATCTAATTATAGCACATCATTTGAATTATCGAATCAAAAACATTCATTTTTATCTCGCATGATCGTTACGTATACATTACGTCGCTTCTATTTTTGGCTGAAGCCGGTACCATTTGAATTATCGAATCAAAATTACTCAGTTTTATCTTGTTTGATTATGTATACATTACGTCGCTTCTATTTTTGGCTGAAGCCGGTAATTTGAAGCGTCAGCCAATGAAAGTTTGTATCAGAAATTTCAATTGTTTTGTTGTGTGTAGCTAACAATTGGATACCGAAATCTCGCCAAGGCCCCGATATTAGACGTGAAATGACCCCGCAGGAACAGAGCATCATTCTATCATAATGGAATGAAGAGAGAATGTGCTCTGTTCTTAAGAGAGTAATAATTATATTAATAAGCTTTTAAGACTATTCTTGTAATGTACCAAAGTCCTCTTTAATATTATGAGTATCAATTTTATCATCTGCGCCGGTTTTCGAAATGGTAAAGTAAAAAAATGCCATTTTGAAAAGGATAAAATGACATTTTCATTATTTTCCTGCAGGGCTTACTAAATCAGACATGCCCGACTTTTTTTTCACTATATCTTGGGCTACGATAAAAAATAACGTAACTACATCTTGAGTAAGCTACAGTTACAATGTTTTAACATAAACTGATGATATGTACTAGATGCACAGTTTGCAAAGCTATTAAGTTTTAAAGTGACAGATTGGACTCAAAATCTAATACCACCCAAGTCTTTGAACAAATTAATGAGTATATATCTACTAAAATTAACAGTCTGTTGCCACTTAAACCTTTTCCAAATGACAAAACTTTTAGAGCTGTTCTATTTGAAAGTTGCTGCAGACGATAAAATAGACATTGATAAAGAAAGGATTTGTGTATTATATAAGTAAGAAAATATTGAGGCAAAAGAAGAAACTGCTGATTATCAGCAGTTTCTTCTTTTGTTTCAATGTTTTCCAAAGCCTATTTTATTAGGGACGTCAAAACCAGGTCTTGTTTGGGAAAGGGTTAAACCTTTTCCAAACAAAACCTTCTTGTGATGTTCCCTATATGAACGGTTGTGGAAAAGATTGAGGTCAAAGAAGAAAATTACGATGACAAGCATTTTTCTTCTTTTGTCTAAATCAGGAACATGTGACTAGGTGCACCAGCCCCACAACATTCATGACAGGAAAATTTATTATTTAAACCATCTTCTAACATTTTAGCAATTCCAGCAAGTCTCAATTATGTTGCAGCTAACATGTGGAATCTGTCGCAGAAGTCGGTTATCAAACTTATCAGCTCTGTGTATAGGGGCGTGGCTCTAACTTTGAAGGGTTTCTTTAACTGCTTGTTTATGGGGATTCAATCTTGAAAATCGTTTTAGCAAAATTCCAGCAAGTCTCGATTTTGCAGCTAACAGGTGGAAATTGTCACAGAAGTTGGTTATCATCATGATATTACCGGTATCAGCTCTGCTATAAGGATGTGGCTCTGGCTTCCAAGGGCTTGATTAACTGCTTATTCAGTGGGATTTAACATGGCAAATTATATTAGCAATTCCAGCAAGTCTCATTATTTCTCAGCTACCAGGTGGAAATTGTCACAGAAATTAGTTATCAAGTTATCAGATCTGCCTATAAGGGCGTGGTTCTGGCTTTGAAGGGCTTTATTAATAGCTTATTCAGGGGGATTTAACCTAGCAAATCATTTTAATTTCTTACTCTGCTACAACCGTTTTGCACTGAGCCATTGTTATGTAAATGGAATGGTTTCAAGTGTGCGAAAGATATTTATCGTTTCACAAAGGCTCTTTATAAAAGGTTAACCCTTTCCCGAATGACAAAATCTTTGATGAGTTCCAAATCAAAGGTGACACATCAAAGGTGAATATCTATGTTTCTAAATCTGTGAGATGTGAAATTCAAAGTGGAAGCATTGAGATGAAAGGAGAAAATGCTGGGAACCAGCATTTTCTCCTTAAGTTCTTCTCGATGCTTCCAAAGTGTTCATTAATAAGAACTCAAGAACCAGGCATTAATTGGGAAAAGGTTAAATTATTAGCTCACCTGAGCACGAAGTGCTCAAGGTGAGCTATTGTGGTCGCTTTTTGTCCGTCGGCGTCCGTCTGTCTGTCTGTCTGTCTGTCCGTCTGTCCATCTGTCCGTCTGTCCGTCTGTTCACATTTTGTTGTTACCACTCTAGCACCTACAAATATTGACCAATCTTAACCAAACTTGGTCAAAACATGTATGACCATAAGTTCTCGGATGAGTTCGATTTTGAGTCAGATCGGATCAGGAAGTCCAGAGTTATGCGCCCTTGAATATCAAAAATAGCTAGTTTTGAGTTTGTTACCACTCTAGCATCTACAAATATTGACCAATCTTAACCAAACTTGGTCAAAACGTGTATAACCATAAGTTCTTGGATGAGTTCGATTTTTGGTCAGATCGGATCAGGAAGTCCGGAGTTATGCGCCCTTGAATATCAAAAATCGCTAGTTTTGACATTGTTATCACTCTAGCATCTACAGATATTGACCAATCTTGACCAAACTTGGTCAAAACATGTATGACAATAAGCTCTTGGACGAGTTTGATTTTGGGTCAGATCAGATCAGGAAGTCCGGAGTTACTGGCCCTTGGATATCAAAAATAGCTAGTTTCGACTTTGTTACCACTCTAGCATCTACAAATATTGACCAATCAAGACAAAACTTGGCTAGAATGTTGGTAACCATACAATAATGAATGAGTTCGATTTTCAGTGTCATCGAAGAAGGAAGTCCGGAGTTATGTGCCCTTGAATTTGACAAATTTGCCGTTTTCGACTTTGTTTACACTTTAGCATCTACATTTATTGACCAATCAAGACAAAAAAATGTCAACAAGGTTGCTAACTATAAGCTGCTGAATGAATTAAATTTTCAGCTTGATCGGACCAGAAAAACCAGAGTTATTGGCCCTTGAATTTCACAAAATTGTCATTTTCAACTTTATTTTCACTTCAAAAAACACAAATTTGACCAATCAAGACTTAACTTGGCCACAATGTTGGTGACCATGAGATCTCATATGATTTCATTTTTCATATTGATCAGACTAAAAAAGCCAGAGTTGTGTGCCCTTGATGGTGACAATATTGCTAATTTCGTTTTTAATTTCACTCAAACAGCAATAAATATTGACCAATCGAAAAAACAACTAGGACATAAGGTTGGTGTATAAAGGTCTTAGAGATACCCTGCCAGTAATACCCGAAAGGGGAGTTGGGCAGTATATATAGATAGATAGATAGATAGAGAATATCTTTATCAGAACAGAGTTATGTGCCCTGGATTATGACAAAATTGATGTTTTTTATCAACTTGGTTTTTACTTTAACAGCCACAAATATTGATCATTAAAGATTAAGAATGCTGTTTTCAGCTGGATCATAATCTCGCATCTTAAGTTTCGTGTTCTTGTCTTAGAGATACCTAGGTCATGTAAAAGATGGGTCTTGTTCTGCATGGAGAAAGTTTCAAACTTCTATCAGGTGAGCGATCCAGGGCCATCTTGGCCCTCTTGTTTTTATTAAGATATATCAGTACAGTTAAAAGCCTTAATTATCATACTGAATAAATCAATCTTAGTCCGTATATTTTTGCCTTATATGATGATTGATAATTCCTATTGAACAGCCCACTCAATGGCTCATTTGGTGAAGGACCTCTACGGATAAGGCGAGAAATCTCCCTAAAAGGCTCAAATGGAAAAGTCATTTTTCAAAACATGCAAATTGATTATCATTTCGAACTGTATTGTTAGATATGTATCTAAATCATATGAAAACAGATTTTGTACGATCAAAACGATTCGACATGTACAGATAAATCTTGGTTTCTGTACCTACCCCCAAAATTACATTTTCTTACCCCACCGTTATTCATTAAACCAGATTTAAGTTTTCTTTATTTTTATAAACAAAAAATTTTCTGTAAATGTAAGGACAATTGGTGTTGAAATCATAAACCATTTTTCGATTTGTCCTTAATGCGCATGCGCATCATTGAAACGAGTTTAAAGGCGAAATCTTCCCGCCAAAATTATGGCATATGGTATAGGAGTACTATTTTTAGTATAAAAGTATGTTCCCCCCGTGACCCAGCAAATCCTTTTTACCAAGGAAGCCTATGATCCAGTTACACAACATATCGAGGGCTCAACGCAACACTGTTGTAACTCCAAATTTTTCAAAATTTGTTTTTTTGTATTTTTAGTCTATTTCAAACATATTTCACATACTCTAAAAATATTTTGTGAAAATTTTGATTTTAAAGTACTTTATTAGCTCACCTGAGCACGAAGTGCTCGAGGTGAGTTATTGTGGTCACTTTTTGTCCGTCGTCCGTCCGTCCGTCCGTCCGTCCGTCCGTCCGTCAACATTTGGGGTGTTTACACTCTAGCATCCACAAAAGTTACTCAATCTTGATCAAACTTGGCCAAAACAAGTACGACCATAAGTTCTCGAACAAGTTCGATTATGGGCCTGATCGGACCAGAAAGTGCGGAGTTATCTGCCCTTGAATGTCAAAAAATGCTGTTTTTAAGTTTGTTTACACTCTAGCATCTACAATTATTGATCAATCAAGACAAAACTTGGACATTATGTTGGAGATCATAAGATCTTGGATGAGGTCAATTTTCAGTCTGATCTGACCAGAAAGATGAGAGTTATGTGCCCTTGAATTGGGCAAAATTGCCACTTTTTTGCTGTATTCAAAAAGAGTTAATCTAAGGGAAGGAAGTCTGACACTACTTCTCTTCAGTATAAGTAGAGTTATCTAGTTTGATAGAGGATATAAATAGATTCTAAGGGAAGGAACTCTGACACTTCTTTACTTCAGTATAAGTAGAGTTATCTAGTTTGATAGAGGATATAAATAGATTTACACTCTTATTAACCCATTACCAAACAACAAAATTTTAGCCTAGTCCAAAATCATAGGTGTTGCAGAGGACAAGTTCCATTGAACAAAATTTAACATTTTTTGGTCTTTCTTGGTAGAAAACATTGTGGGTAATGAAGAAATTGTTTGTCACAATGTTTTCCAAAGCCTTTATTTTGTGGGGCATCCAAAAGCGCCAATGTGTGGGAAAGGGTCAATCAAGACAAAACTTGGACACAATGTTGGGAACTTTAAGATCTCAGATGAGTTTGATTTTCAGTCTGATCTGACAAGAATGTTGAGAGTTATGTGCCCTTGAATTTGACAAAATTGCCATTTTTCGGCTGGTTTCGACCTTGTTTACATTCTAGAATCTACAATTATTGATCAATCTATACAAAACTTGGACACAATGTTGGGAACCATAAGATCTCATATGAGATTGATTTTCAGTCTAATCTGATCAGAAAGTCGAGCGTTTTGTGCCCTTGAAATTGACAAAATTGTTGTTATACCCCCCACAACAAAGTTATGGGGGGGTATACTGGATTCAGGTTGTCCGTCCGTCTGTCCGTCCGTCCGTCTGTCCGTCTGTCCGTCCGTCCGTCCGTCCGTCCGTGGACATAATTTTGTGTCCTCTTCTCCTCCCACAGTTTTTGACCGATTTTGCTGAAATTTTAGCAGGTTGTTTCCTATCATATGAAGTTGTGCACCTGCAATTTTCATCTTGATCCAGGCTGTAGTTTCAGAGTTATGCCACTTTGAACTTTAGCACTTTTTCAGTGACAACGCACTAGTGGGGGGTATTTGTCCGCTTTGCGACAGTTCTAGTTTTCGGCTGTTTTCGACCTTGTTTATACTCTAGAATCTACAATTATTTATCAATCAAGACAAAACTTGGATACAATCAGGGCTACAGATAAGTGGAGGTGAAGACATACTAACATTGTTTTTTCGAATTCAAATCCTATGTTGTGGGTACTCATTTGAATCGTCTCGATGAGACAATACAAATGAGTACATGTACCTACAACATAGGGTTGGATGATCACTGACAGCATTATTGCAGTTTGAAAAGTCACCACCCCCTCTTATCTGGAGCCCTGTACAATGTTTGGCACCATAATTTAGATCTTGGATGAGTTAGATTTTCACAACCTTATTGACCATAAGTTCTTTTTCAGTCTTAAATTAATAAATATTAATTGAATTGAACAAAAGTGTTGCTCATATCATTTAGGTTCAGGTGAGCGATATAGGACCATCATGGTCCTCTTGTTTATCAAGTTGGCAAAATGTTGTAACTCCAGATGGATTTTTTTGTTTATGCAACACTGTTGTATCTCCACTTACAACAGTGTTGCATATCAATAGTACTTAGCATTGGTAAGAATACCTTTATGCAACACTGTTGTAAGTAAACTCCATGGAGTGCTGGGAACACCAGTTGGGTCTTTTGTGAAACCATTTTACTGTATTAACAATGCTCTTAACGAGGTACTGAAGACTTACAATGCTTAATGTATTTTTATACGCCCGAAGGGTCGTATTATGTCATGCCCCCCCTCGTCCGTCTGTCCGTCCGTTAGCAATTTCTTGTGTGAGCAACTCCTACAGTTTTGATCAGAATTTGATCAAACTAGACACGATGAATCTCCATGGTGTCTAGTTGTGCACATAGCTCAAAGAATTTAGATAACTATTTTCGTTCTTGAATTATCTGCACTTGAATTTAAGGAAAAACGCCCATTTTCTGAAAAATGCCTATTTTCTCCCGTGCGCAACTCCTACAGTTTCAACCAGAATTTAATCAAACTAGCCACAATGAATCTGTGTGGTGTCTTGTTGTGCAAACAAAATTTTGATTAATTTTCATGTTTGAATAATCTGCCCTTGAATTGAAAAAATGGCCAATTTTACTGACAAGCCCCTCTCGGGCGTATATTCGCCGCTTTGCGAAGCTCTTGTTACAGTAGGATACTCTCTTAAAACAGAGCACATTATCTCTTCATTCTACTACGATAAAATGATACTTTGTTCCCACGGGTCATTTCACGTGTAATCTCTGGGCCTTGCGGGATTTCGGTATCCAATCGTTGCCTGTAAATATCAAAACATTTTACAAATCTGATACAAAATTTCATTGGCTGACACTTAAAATTACCGGCTTGAGCCAAAAATAGAATCGATGTAATGTATACATAATCATACAAGAAAATTCTGAATGATTTTGATTCGATAATTCAAATATTACCGGCTTCAGTCAAAATAGAAGCAATGCAATGTATACATAGATAAAACTGAATGATTTTTATTCGATGATTCAAATGATGTGCTATAATTAGATTATGACAACCAAATAGGCTGTTGGTGTATCAAAAACGGCAGAGGTCATAGTTGATGGTTTAATCAATAGACCTCGGCTTTGGAGAGTAACAGTAGGGAAGAGTGATCCTTCTTACACATGTGCATTAATGAAAATTGGAAAATGTTACTACTGCTTTGACCCTCACAGCAGGGATAAATTGGGGATGCCAACTGCTGAAGGGTTTGCAACCCTGATAGAATTTGATATCATGGAAAGTTTGGAAGCATTTATTTTCTGATTTACATTTTAATGAAATAATTAATATTCCATTTGAAATCTGCAAAATAACCTTCTGAAACTTTGATAGCAGAACTGATATCAGTTCTGATATCAGTGAGTTTGAAGGTTTCAGCGACGACAGTGATGCTGAATGTGTGGTGACAAGCAAATTATATGCAGCTAATGGACAACTTAACAAGCTTCTGTATAACAACTTCTCAGATATCAGATGTTAGCAGTATTTCTATAGATAGTACAGATTTAAATGAAACTCTCTTAGATGAAGCATTGATTGAAGTAAATAATAGTGCCCAATTTATGAGCTCCTTTAATGCAAATGTTTTCATGCACTGCAGTTAACCAAAGATCAACATAAACAAAAGTGATTATATTGAGACTCAGTTGAATGAATGTTTGATTGGTAAAACCGTAAAAGTAATGAAAGTGAGTCTTTATTGAATGAAGGTTTGATTGGTGAAAGTAATGATAATGACTCTCAGTTGAATGAAGGCTTGATTGGTAAAAGTAATGATATTGAGTCTCAGTTGATTGAAGGTTTGATTGGTGAAAGTAATGATATCGAGTCTCAGTTGACTGAAGGTTTAATTGGTGAAAGTAATGATATTGAGTCTCAGTTGACTGAAGGTTTAATTGGTGAAAGTAATGATAGTTAGAATAAGGATAATTATGAGAGAAAGTGGGACAGATGATGTACCATTGATCAATTTTGTTAAAAATAGGCAGTATCGAAAACAAAACCAGAATGTAAACACTAATCTGCAAGGGAAAAAAGTTCATATTTCATACCGACAACTGTTCGACACAGAACAAAAATAAGTTCTTATTTACAATGTAT
Organism: Fragum sueziense; assembly: GCA_963680895.1. Classification (NCBI taxonomy): domain Eukaryota; kingdom Metazoa; phylum Mollusca; class Bivalvia; order Cardiida; family Cardiidae; genus Fragum; species Fragum sueziense. The sequence continues at coordinate 29,022,918 of OY804594.1, read as the reverse complement.
TGGTATTGTTTAAGAAAGTTTCAATTAACATCAATTACCAACAACTATCTAGTGAAGGGTCACACTCAAAATGAGAATGATTCGGTACATAGGGATCGCTGGTTCGATCCCCACTTCTCCAGTCTTTTGTGTGAGACTTTAAACCGAAGTCCCGTCTCCGTATGACCTTAGCTGTTGAGTGGGACGTAAAACTCCATACAATCCAATCCAACCTTTTGAAGCTGAGACAGTTAAGAGAAGATGGTGTTGAAATCAGCAAAGAAAAATTTGCTGATCTTTCTATATATTTATGTACGTAGAATGCAGATAATAACACCAGTGCATCATGCATTTTATTTACTCCTTCCCCATAAAATAGACTGATTTGTGCTTATATAAATATACTGACCAGTTTAACGCTTTCCCACACATTACTATTTTGGACTGCTCCAATTTGAACAAGAGCCGTCACAGACAGATTATGCTCCCCAAATAAGTGTTTGTCACAAAATAAAAACTATCATACATTAAGCTCCCTTTTCCCATGACAGCTTTTTTGTACACACATTATTCATAGAATATGGTCTAGAACATTCTATTTATTACATGAGCACAAAATTTCATTAAATTCTGCCCATTAGATGAAGAGAAATAAGAGAAAAACTAACTTTTACACTAAGGCCCCTTTTTCCATGACGCAGTCTTAAATTTACAAACGGAGAAAAAAGTCCCTAGGTATTGACCCATGGAGTTCACATGGGAAGTTTCATTGAATTTGGTCCAAAGGTTGCTGAGATGTGGCTGTGGACGGACAGACGGACACACGGACGGACGGACAGCGTGGCGACTATATGCTCCCCCGAAATTTTTTCGGGGAGCATAAAAATGACAAGAGGACCATGATGGTCCTAAATTGCTCACCTGAATCAAGATGACAAGAGTGAAAATGGCAATTAGGTCAAATTCAAAGGCATCAAACTAAGGGCTTTCTGTTTGGAAACAATTAAGTAATAATTTTGTTCGAATCAATCCTATAAAGATGGGTATGAATTAGCACAATGGTTGAGGTTATTTTTTTATTCCACAATATACACATAGGGCTAATTTTCAAAGCATACTATTCGATCATTTATGATATATCATTATAATGAATTATAAGCACAATTTACAAGATTTGGTCTGTTATTTGAAAAAATATAGCGAAAAGTCAACATCTGATAAGCTAAGTTAATCCCTTCTTATTTGTTTACACAAGATAAACATAGGGGCATCCAGAGCAACAGATAAGAGAAATAAATAAGAGAAATAGAAATGACAGTCTAAATTTATTATTTATATCCAAACATTATGTAGAATGTATTAATCTTTTCAAGCAGATGACTAAATGATCACCAACAACATAAGGTTTGATGAATATTGAACAAAATGTTGATTTTTGAAAAGCTATTATCTCCTCTTATCTGCAACATGTATGCATGATTCCCAAAGTAAATTTTGTGAGCAAATTTTGAAAAGAGTGATTCAAGGAACATTCCTGCAAAGTCTGCTTCAATTGGACCAAATGGTTGATTTTTAAAGAATTTTCTCATGATTTCTCTAAGTCTGATAAGCCCCTTTCTCCCTGCCACATCCATATTTTTTGACAAAATTAATGTAAAAACTTGTGAGCAAATTTTGAAAAGAGTGATTCAAGGAACATTCCTGCAAAGTCTGCTTCAATTGGGCCCAATGATTTATTTTTAAAGAATTTTTTTAGGGGTCCAATAAGCCCCTTTCTCCCTGCCACTCCAACATTTTTTGACAAATGTAAGAATTTGTGAACAAATTTTGAAAAGAGTGACTCAAGGCACATTCCTATCACATTTGCTTCAAATAGGCCCAATGGTTGATTTTTAAAGAATTTTCTCATGATTTCTCTAAGTCCGATAAGCCCCTTTCGCCCTGCCACGGCCACATTTTTTTACAAATGTAAAAATTTGTGAACAAATTTTGAAAAGAGTGATTCAAGGAACATTTCTGCAAAGTTTGCTTCAATTGGGCTGAATGGTTGATTTTTAAAGAATTTTCTTATGATTTCTCTAAGTCTGATAAGCCCCTTTCTCCCTGCCACGGCCACATTTTTTTACAAATGTATAATTTTGTGAACAAATTTTGAAAAGAATGACTCAAGGCACATTCCTGCCAAGTTTGGTTTAAATTGGCCCCATGGTTGATTTTTAAAGAATTTTCTTATGATTTCTCTAAGTCTGATAAGCCCCGCCCTGCCACGCCCACATTTTTTGACGAATCAAAAATCCGCGAACAAGTTTTGAGAAGGGTCACTCAAGGAACATTCCTGCCAAGTTTGGTAAAAATTGGCCCAATGGTATAGGAGGAGAAGATGTTTAAAGAAAATGTGAACGGACGGACAGACGGACGGACGGACAGACGGACGGACGGACGGACGACGGACAAAAAGCGACCACAATAGCTCACCTTGAGCACTTCGTGCTCAGGTGAGCTAATTAGGATAACAAGATAATTATAGTGCATGTCAAAGGTATAAAATGTGTATGTTATTGGATATGCAGTATTTAGGGAAAGGGAGAAACTGTTGATAATCAGCTGTTTCTTCTTTTCTCTTAGTGATTTCTGTAATAGTTTCTCTTGTGGACATCAAAACCAGGTCTTGTTTGGGAAAGGATTAATATGCTTAGATTTAGAATTGTGGACCAGGAAATGTTCATGAAGATCTGAGTTGATAGAGTTAAACTTAATTTCAACCAATCACGTTTTATATAATTATGGACATTCAGAGTCATAGGCTCTGTTTGAGTTCTTCAAATATTTTTAGAACATAATTTTTAATATAGTTTGACTGTTTTGAGAGCTTGTTTGCGATGATTGTGATCATTCATTGCCAGCTTATGTACCACAAGTTAGTCATCCCATCATAGACTCTTTAACATACCAGTATCCCTTATAATGCAAAACTATCTAAACGCTTATCCTGCTCAATTTAGATTAAATATTTGAACAAGTTGTCTATTTTGGGGTCATTTAACCAGTCTGGTAGAAAGCAGACAGTATAGGCTTAGATCAGGCTGCACTTCTGTGTAGACTGATCTTACTCTACACTGTCCTCCTATGCTTTTTTTGTACAGCACTCAGGCAGGGGTTTCAATAAATTTTGGGGCACACGGCAATCAAGGCAAAGTAGGCGGGGGATTTTCTATAGTTCCCTTATTAAACCAATGTAATATTTTCAAAAGAAGCAGGGGGATGATACCCAAATAGGAGGATGAAATCCCCGGCCCCCGCCTCTTAATGAAACCCCTGAGCAGGTATATGTTACCCAAACAATGAATATTTAGACTATTCAAAATTAAAAAGTTCCCTACAAAACAAAATTGATGTTGCTCAAGAATAACTGATATAACTTAAGTATTGTAGTGGAGAAAATACTGAGTCAAAACAAGAAAATGCTGGTAATCATCATTTTCTTCTTTTGTCTCAATATTTCCTTAAGCCTTTTGTATTGGGATCTCAAAACTAGGTCTTGCTTATGATAGGGTCAAAAGGCAAAAGTTAAACTATGACAACTAAGTAATAGTGAATGCAGCTCGTGAACAGCCAAAGGCCTTGAGTGCAAAGCAAATGTTTATGGTAACATGTGAAAAAATTACGAAAATGCACAAATATGGTGGACTGATATTTTGAAAAAATACTGAAGTCCATTTACAACACTGTTGCATATTTTTTTCCAAATCATTCTTATACAATTTGAATTGGAAAACTGTTGTAAGTCAAGTTACTGCAGTGTTGCATAAAGATTCACAACTTTGACACGAAGGATTTGAAGTGGAAAACTGTTGTAAGTCACATTTTCACAAATATCATTTTTATTGTTTTATGTTTTCTAAAGTTTTGAGTTGTATGTTAAAACTAAAGATTATTAAAAGGTTATTACATCTATTAACTTTGGCATTTAGATTAATAGAAAAAAATAAAAAGTTTTTTCATCCTCCTGTAAAATTATGAAAAACGGAGTTACAACAGTGTTGCGTTGAGCCCTCGATATGTCAATGGGAAGCTGGGTCAAGGGGGGGAACGATGTTAGCCAGCCTTGGGAAGGTAGGTATGCCTCGGTTTTTGGCGGGAAAGTGCGCGTTTAAAGTTGTTTCAATTGTGCGCATGGGCAATACGGACAAAACCAAAGCTGCCATATGATGTCAACACCATTTATCCCTGTATCTGTAGAAAATAAATTGCAAATAAAAATAAAAGAATCTTCATTTTACCTCTTTGAATACCGATAGTGTAAGAAAACGAAAAGATTTAGCTGGGTACTAAAATCTGCACCTATAGAACTTTTAAAATGACATAAAAATCGGTGTTTATTTCCTTTATTTGTCTACCTAACCATAAAGCTTAATTTTGTTTCTCAATTTGTTAGTTTTGAGAATTGACCCATCGAGCTGAGCCTTTTAGGGAGAATTCTCGCCTTATCCGTAGAGGTCCTTTGGTACATGTACTAACTAAGTGCCTTCCTTAGTTCCTGGGCTATCAAATGTTAGACTAGCTGAATTTATTTCCAAGACATTGCAGATGATAAGTAAATGATACTTACAATGAATGAAACTCAAAAAGGAAAGTCTGGATACCTTAGCATTATAACTGTCTTAGCCAAAAGGAGGAAACACTCAGCATACATTCTTCTTGTCCCTTCTTGTAAAGATTGTTTGATTATTTGTTTGAGATATGCCCTCGATCAGCACTCATTGAAAAGGATGTGCTTGGAAGTCTTTTCTGGGATCAATTGGCAATCTAGAGATGCCTATGCATTCATAAAAGCTTCATTCTGACATGCCTAGGAATTCAGAAAATAATTATATTGGGGATGTGTAGGTATTATATTTATACTGAAGATGCCTGGGATTAGACGAAAGCTTCATACTGAAGATGCCTGGGATTAGACGAAAGCTTCATACTGAAGATACCTGGGAAAAGACAAAAGCTTCATACTGAAGATGCCTGGGAATAGACAAAAGCTTCATACTGAAGATGCCAGGGAGTAGACAAAAGCTTCATACTGAAGATGCCTGGGAATAGACAAAAGCTTCATACTGAAGATGCCTGGGAATTGACAAAAGATTCATACTGAAGATGCCTGGGAATTGACAAAAGATTCATACTGAAGATACCTGGGAATAGACAAAAGCTTCATACTGAAGACATCTGGGAATAGACATAAGCTTCATACTGAAGATGCCTGGGAATTGACAAAAGATTCATACTGAAGATACCTGGGAATTGACAAAAGATTCATACTGAAGATGCCTTGGAATAGACAAAAGCTTCATACTAAAGATGCCTGGGAATAGACAAAAGCTTCATACTGAAGATGCCTGGGAATTGACAAAAGATTCATACTGAAGATACCTGGGAATAGACAAATCGTCGTTGTAAATGCAAAACCTCGTATCTCGTTTTTGGAAAATTTCAAAGGGGAGAGAAAAAGGTGTAATAACTTTTCCCAGACTGAAATGTTTTACTTGAAATTTTGACAAATTGTTCATTAATAATGTGTCATTAATACTGATCAGTTAAAATATCTCAAAACATGCGAGAATTTTCTAAACTAGGCACACAAGTTTGTACTTTGAAAATCGCAGGAATCGACATACGAGGTTTTACATTTACACCAACGAAATGCTTCATACTGAAGATGTCTGGGAATAGACAAAAGCTTTATACTAGAAATGTCATAAGGGTTATCATGAAAGCTTCAAGTTTATACTGGAAAAGCCTATGAATTATCATGAAAGCTTCATACTAGACATGCCAAGGAATTTGTGAAAACTTCATATTAGAAATGCATAGGAATTCCTAAAAGCTTCATACTAGAAAAGCCTAGCATGCCAAGTATTAAGTGAAAATTGTTGAAAGTGACCGAAAGAAACAACAGACACAAATCAACATTGTTTGAATACCAAAAGAAATATTTACTTTGATTAGGACAGAGACTTAGCCTTCAGTAAAAACGTGCAAAAAGAGACTGTCGTCATTTAAGTTTAATTGCCATAAGTCCATCTCGCCATACTTTTAACATTTTAAAGCTGACAGCGAGAGTTATAAAAAAATTCAAGCACTTAATTTATTGTCGTATAACCTAAAAAGGGCCTAAAAATAGCTCTATCTTTGTTTTAAACCCTTTCGCAAACGATGACTACTCTTGATGACCCTATGAAATGTGTTTAGAAAACTCTTGAGAGAAAAGAAGAAAATGCTGGAAATCAGCATTTTCTTCTTTTCACTCAAGGATTTCTGAGATATGTATGATAGGTCTTCTGTTTTCAATAGTATTTATATTGTAGTCTGCAAAGACTCTCAATTTGGAAAAGCCTAACAATCCTTTTTGTTCGTGAGAAAAGGATTAACGGTGACATTGTAAAATGAAGATTGATTAGAATTATCATTTAGTAGACAAGTCACATGTAAAAACTGGCCATGTGAATGGTATACTGACCTAGTTTCTCGTAGCGTTGTTACTAAAAAAATCGTATAGTAGGACAATCGGAAAATAAGATATGGGATAGGAAAAAATGTTCCTTTTGATGCTGTTTGATGTAATACCAAACAAGACCTGGTTTTGAAGTCCCTGCACCTAGTAGAAATAGTTTCAGAAAACATTCAGAGAAAAGAAGAAATTGCTGAGTATCACTGAAAAAAAAACATTTTTTTACCTTTTGTGTAGGGGCGTACTTGATTTGCCGTTCGGTGTACACCTTCCAGTGTTCTCTCGAATCAAGTGAGACAGAACAATGTTCGGTGCATACACCTTTTGACCCAACTGACAGGTAGGTGTGGATAACCCGGATGTTAGAACAAAGATGGCTTCCACTTACTAGGAAGTGCCGCAAATGTTCATTTTTTCCCTTCTCTTGCCTTTTAGCTCACCTGAGCACGAAGTGCTCAAGGTGAGCTATTGTGGTCACTTTTTGTCCGTCGTCCGTCTGTCCGTCTGTCCGTCTGTCCGTCCGTCCGTCCACAATTTCGTGTTTACACTCTAGCATCTACAAATATAAGCCAATCTTGACCAAACTTGGTCAAAACATGTATGGCCATAAGATCTCGGATGAGTTCGATTATGGGTCAGATCGAACTAGAAAGTCGGGAGTTATCTGCCCTTGAATGCGAAAAATACTTAGTTTTGACATTGTTTACACTCTAGCATCTACAATTATTGATCAATCAGGACAAATCTTGGACATAAGACCGCAGACCATAAGATCTCAGATGAGTGCGATTTTCAGTCTGATCTGACCAGAAAGACGAGAGTTATGTGCCCTTGAATTTGACAAAATTGCCATTTTCGGCTGTTTTTGACCTTGTTTACACTCTAGAATCTACAATTATTCATCAATCAAGACAAAACTTTGACACAATGTTTGGGACCATGAGATCTCGGATGAGTATGATTTTCAGTCTGATCTGATCAGAAAGTCGAGAGTTACTTGCCCTTGAATTTGACAAAATTGTCATTTTTGGCTGTTTTCGACGATGTTTACACTCTAGAATCTACAATTATTGATTAATCAATCCAAAACTTGGACACAATATTGGGGAGCATAAGATCTGGGATGAGTTTGATTTTCAGTGTTATCTGATCAGAAAGTTGAGAGTTATGTGCCCTTGAATTTGACAAAAAAGCTGTTTTTGACTGTTTTCGACCTTATTTACACTCTAGAATCTACAATTTTTGACCAATCAAGACAAATCTTGGACACAAGGTTGGAGACCATAAGATCTCAGATGAGTTTGATTTTCAGTCTGATCTGACCAGAAAGATGAGAGTTATGTGCCCTTGGATTTGATAAAATTGTCGATTTTGGCTGTTTTTGACATTGTTTACACTCTATAATCTACTATTATTTATCAATTAAGACAAAACTTGAACACAATGTTTGAGACCATAAGATCTTGGATAAGTTTGATTTTCAGTCTGATCTGATCAAAAAGTGGAGAGTTATGTGCCCTTGAATTTGATCAAATTGCCGTTTTGGGCTACTTTAGACCTTGTTTACACTCTAGAATCTACAATTATTGACCAATCAAGACAAATCTTGGACACAATGTTGGATATCATAAGATCTCGGATGAGTTTGATTTTCAGCCTGATCTGACTAGAAAGTCGAGAGTTATGTGCCCTTGAATTGGACAAAATTGCTGTTTTCGGCTGTTTTCGACCTTGTTTATACTCCAGAATCTACAATTATTTATCAAAGAAGACAAATCTTGGACACAATGTTGGGCACGATTAAATCTTGGATGAGTTTGATTTTCACAATGTTATTGACCATATTAGTTCGTTTTCAGGCCTAAAAATCTTAAATATTTTTTGAATTGAAGAAAAGTGTTGCTTATATCATTTTGGTTCAGGTGAGCGATATAGGACCATCATGGTCCTCTTGTTAAAGCAACATAGCTGTTGCGCAGCTGCATGTAAATACATATCATCCAAACAAAGAAACCTCGGCACAAATATTTTTGAATAAATGGCGCAGTTCTGGAATATTTGCTCTTTTGGGAATAGATGAAAAATTCTGGTGTATTAATGTACCCTCAAATCAAGGATGGTGCAAAAATAAAAAGATGGTGTTGACCATTCCTTTGCTAACTCGTAGACTAATTTAATATGAAAATGCTGAAACCCGCATTATTCAAGCTTCAGATGACGATTTCCTTCCATTTGTAGATTTTCCAACAAATTGTTCCATACTTGATTCGTTGCTGAACTGGTGCAACGCTCCATTCCACTGCACCCAACTTGATTCAAAGCGGTGTAGTGTGACGTTCCAGAACGCTCTGGAACGTGCGAATCAAGCGCGCCCTAGTTGTCCACTGTCCCATTGAAATGGCAATAAATTTTGTGCTAAAATAAATTTGGTTTACCGTTATGTATTGATAAACCGTCAGTGTTGTAACAAAATCTCAAATACTATAATTGTTTGTCCGAAATTACGTCACAGTTAACGGGATAAAATTGTTCCCTATTGGACAACCCTAATATTTTGTCATTTGGAAAAGGGTATAATGTTTGTCCAAATTATGACTTTGGTTTCGATGATTTACCCATGTAATTGATCCACTGAGCTAGTTTTTGGCTTTAAAATTGTATTGTAAGATGACCGAAAAACAAGACTTGGGTTGGATTATCATGGGAAAAGGATCATTGTGTCAGCCTCCAGCTGCTCTCTCACATAGATGAGTGTCAAAATTTGATGCTTTCCCAAATAATGATAGTGTGGTTTTTGAAATACTTGCATGGTGCAATGAGCGAGTTTATGGCAGCATTGTTGAAAAAAAAAGTTTCATGTGGCTACCAATGAACAAGACACGGGTTGGCATATGGAAATGAGGACCTTTTGTCATTTTCCTCAAATAATGTTTTGTTTAATTGGGGTTTTACGCCATTTTCAACTGTTATGGTCATATCGCAGCGGCTGGAGCACCTAATCATGGATTCCTGTTTTTTCTCATACCAGTACTACCACAACTTCCTAACCAAGCCTCCAGCTGCTCGCCCACATAGGTTCACGATATCAAACCATTGATGGGTGATATTTTGTCAGAGAGGGTATTTGCCTTGGCCGGATATCAAACCTGGGACATCTTGAGTCAGAGGCAGATGCGCTACCAATTGCGCTATGGCCATTGCCTTTCCCAAACAATGACTCTGGTTTTATTGCTGCACTCTTCTAGCTTATTGTAGCATTGCCCCCTTTTAGAGAATGCTCGGGATGACATTGAGGTAAAAGAAGAAAATGCTGATATTCAGCAGTTTCTCCTTTTGCCTCAATATTTTCCGTGCTATAATAGATCTATACAACTTCCATACACAAGGTAAAATATACTCATTTGGTTGTTTGAAGCTCCTAAATTTTTGCCGTTTGGGGAAAAATTTAAAAAAAAAAAATTATGATATATATTGAAAATTTTGACCTGAAGAAGCTGGGGCCTGTTTCATCAAAACATTTAAGACGTATTTTTGACTTACCGACGACTTACGACTAGTTTAGGGTAAGAAACGTGTATCGCCATTCTATCAAAACCTGGGTTATGCGAGTTTTGTTTTACGCGATTTTTAAGACAATGGTAAGTCAAAAATACGACTTAAATGTTTTGATGAAACAGGCCCCTGGTATAACTCCAACACGCTATTGAAAACATTTTTGGGGAAAACCAATATTGACCTGTAGGAGGCGCAGATTGGTTATCCATTATCACTATGCTTTTAGGAATTGATTTGTATTGTTTTCGTAAAAACCGTAAGTCCGCGATGGTCTATTGGTCACAACAGTGGTCTTTCAAATCTGAAACAGTTGTCACAGTATGCAGACAGTGGTTCGAACCCTGGTAAAACCTTTATTTTTTTAATGGTGACTTTCGAATGTATAGTTTTTATATGCATTTATAGCGCCAGCGTTCAGTGCTTGTCTTATCACTTTAACTAAGTATCATATTTTGTATCATATTTTATCATTATTTTAGCTTAATAATGCCTTTTTATGCTCCCCGAAGGGAGAGCATATAGTCGCCGCTTTGTCTGTCCGTCCGTCCGTCCTTCCTGTCCGTCCGTCATTCCGTCCGTCCGTCCGTCCGAAGTGATTTCTCTATAACCCTTGGGCCAAATCAAATGAAACTTACCATATGAACTCCCTATGACAAAATGCCGATGTACGTTTCCCAGTTTTTGGATCCGAGGCCTCGTCATGGGAAAAGGGGACTTAGGGTAAAATACAGTTTTTCTCTAATTTCTCCTAGTCTAATGGTCAGAATTTGATGAAATTTCATATTTGAGTAGCAAATCAGATGCCCTTGACAATAAACTACTTGAAATTTGCGTATAAAAAGTATGTCGTGGAAAAAGGGGGCTTAACGTTTGTTAGCTTAATCTTAGCTCTGCATGGCATACATTTATTGTGACAATGCCTTAATCGGGGAGCATTGTCCGTCTCTGACGGCTCTTGTCTCTTTTTGTTTTGTCCTTATTAGCTCACCTGAGCACGAAGTGCTCATGGGGAGCTATTGTGGTCACTCACCATCCGTCGTCCGTCTGTTCGTTCACATTTCTTTAAACATCTTCTCCTCCTAAACCATTTGGTCAATTTTGACCAAACTTGGCAGGAATGTTCCTTGGGTGACCCTTTTTAAAAATTGTTCGCAAATTTTTGATTCGTCAAAAAAAGTGGGCGTGGCAGGGCGTGGCTTATCGGACTTAGAGAAATGCTAAGAAAATTCTTTAAAAATCAACCGTTGGCCCAATTTGAACCAAACTTGGCAGTAATGTTCCCTGGGTGACACTCTTCAAAACTTGTTCGCAAATTTTTGATTCGTCAGAAAAAGTGGGCGTGGCAGGACATGGCTTCTCTGACTTAGAGAAATCCCAAGAAAATTCTTCAAAAATCAACCGTTGGCCAAATTTGAACCAAACTTGACAGAATTATTCTTTGGGTGACTCTTTTTAAAATTTGTTTGCGGATTTTGATTCGTCAGATAAAGCAGGCATGGCAGGGCGTGGCTTATCGAAGTTAGAGACACCCTAAGAAAATTCTTTAAAAACACATTGGGCCAATTTGAACGAAACTTAGCAAGAATTTTCTTTGAGTGACTTTTAAAAATGCGTACACAAATTTTCTTTGTCGTCTAAAAATAAAGGTGTGGAAGGGCAGTGTTATCATACGAAAACTCTTTGAAAATGAAGCATTGGGCCAATTTGAACCAAACTTGGCAACAATGTTCCTTGAGTGACCCTTTTCAAAATTTGTTCACGAATTTATGATTTGTACAAAAAGGTGGGCATGTCACAAACTTCTTTCAGGTGAGCGATATAGGGCCATTCTAGCCCTCTTGTCTCTTTTAGTAATGATCGATTATTTATCAGCTTTCATTTTGTAAAGCACATTTTTTCATAATTATTAAAATCACTTTTAGTCATTCAATGACATTCCGCCAGATCCACACAGGCAAGGACTTTTACAAATACTAGTTCCATCCATTATCGATTGTCCAGCGGAATGCCCTCCCAGCAAATGTTGCAGCCTCTCCAAGCCTCGACAGCTTCAGGGCAGCAGTTGGAGGACTGCAACAGTACCCACAGGCAGTGCATTGCAAGATTTTAACCAATTTTACTTTTATCTATTTTATCAACATGAGATTAATTCTAGTTTGTTGCTTTTATCTATCATTTTCATTTTTAGCTCACCTGAGCACAAAGTGCTCATTGTGATCACCTTTTGTCCGGCGTCCGTGCGTATGTGCGTTGTCCATCGTGCGTCGTGCGTCGTCTGTCAACAATTTCTTTAAATGACATCTCCTCCTAAACTACTTGGCCAATTTTAACCAAACTTGGCAGGAATGTTCCTTAGGTAACCCCCTTTCAGAATTGTTAAAAGAATTGAAATCCATAAAAAACTCTGGTTGCCATGGCACCAGAAAAGGAGAAATTTGACTGAATCGCAATACTATCTTTGAACGACATCTCCTCCTAAACTACTTGGCCAATTCTAACCAAATTTGGCAGGATTGTTCCTTAGGTGACCCCCTTTCAGAATTGCTAAAAGAATTGAAATCCATAAAAAACTCTGGTTGCCATGGCACCAGAAAAGGAGAAATTTGACTGAATCTCAATACTATCTTTGGACGACATCTCCTCCTAAACTACTTGGCAAATTTCAACCAAACTTGGCAGGAATGTTCATTAGGTGACCCTCTTTCAGAATTGCTAAAGGAATTGAAATCCATAAAAAACTGGTTGCCATGGCACCAGAAAAGGAGAAATTTGACTGAATCTCAATACTATCTTTGAACAACATCTCCTCCTAAACTACTAGGCCAATTTAAACCAAACTTGGCAGAAATATTTCTTAGGAGGTTCCTTTTAAGAATTGCTAAAAGAAATGAAATCCATTAAAAGTTCTGTAAGCCATGGCAACAGAAAAGGAGATTTTCCACCAAATCTCAATGACATCATTGAATGATATCTCCTCCTAAACTAATAGGCTAATTTCAACCAAACTAGGCAGAAATATTCCTTAGGAGGTCACATTTAAAAAAATTGCTAACAGAATTGCAATTTATAAAAAAAACCAAACTCTGGTTGCCATTATATGAGAGGTCCCGGGTTCGATTCCCGGCCGCGGCTAATACCCTTTCTGACAAAATTGTCACCCACCAATGGGTTTGAAATCGTTAACCTAAGTGGGCGAGCAGCTGGAGGCTCGGTAAGGGTGTTGTGGTAGTACTGGTTTGAGAAACAACAGGAATCCATGGGTAGGTGCTCCAGCCGCCGCGATAAGACCCTGGTAGTTGAAAACGGCGTAAAACCCCAATAAACTCAAACTCTATTTGTGAATTTCTGTTTGTTTGTCAGTCTGTATGTTGTATTGTAATTCCATTCTGTCCATATAGCAATTTCTCCATAACCACAGCTGAATTGGACGAAACTGAGTTACATGTGATATTGCACTGAGGTAGTTTTCTGGGTTTTCTATGGTTTGAAATCGCATAGTGGCGTTCATATGATCTTTCACCCTTTATTGCATTACCTGTAAGAAATCTGATCTGTTATAAAACCCCATCTCAGGTGAGCGACCTAGGGCCAACGGCCCTCTTGTTTAACACTTTCTTCCTTTTAATTTTATGCTTTTTATAACCCAGACGTGCAGTGTTTGCCAAAAATAGTTGCGAGGTCGTAGGCAGTATCGAAAGATAGATATTCAAAATGTTTTCACAAATAAAATCTAAATTAGCATGACTTGTGTCCGGTGCACGATCTATAAAAATAAAAGTTTAGCCTAAAAAGGAAAAACATATCGGCACACTGAGGATTCGAACTCGGGTCGTCAGATTAACGCTTCTTGTATCTACAATCAGTTGTTACTTCTACCACTTCCGACATACAACGAATTGAAACTTTATAAAGGTTATGCAATAATTACCAATGCTACGGTCAATTGCGTTTCGAGCCGTCCAATCTGTTTACAAAAATAAAGCGAGCCCGATAATGGTCACAATATCGCATTTTATCTATAACCTATTTTGTCATTAGATTTTGAAGCATACTAGAATCATAGACTATTAATTATGTCGCTCCCATTTCAACTGACCAAGGCATACACACTTCCTCATCCAATCAGATTTTGTACACTGTAATGTAATTCCGAAACAGAAAATATATTTGGAATTGTATTTACAAAAATACACAACCCGATATAGAATCCTGATTGGCTGACGAAATTTTGTCACGAGTCTTCGAAGCAGTCGAGAATGATTGACAAATAATTATGTCACTCCCTTATTAGTCCCCTACCGGCGAAGCCGAAGGGGACTTTAGGTTTGCACTCTGTCCGTCAGTCAGTCCGTCAGTCCGTCCGTCCGTCCGTCCGTCTGTCCGTCAGTCCGGTGAATTAGTTTTCCGGACTTTTTTTCTAAACGGGGGTAGCTATTGAGCTGATTTTTGGTATGTAGACCCGCATTGATGAGTTACAGAACAAGTTTGAGTTTCGTTCCGCTCCAGTGATTTTTGAGGAAAATATGGATGCTGGACTTAGAAAATTACTGGGAAATTACAGTTTTCCAGACTTTTTTTCTTAATGCTGGCAGCTATTGAGCTGACTTTTGGTATGTAGACCCGCATTGATGAGTTACAGAACAAGTTTGAGTTTCGTTCCGGTCCAGTGATTTTTGGGGAAGATATGGATGCTGGACTTAGAAAATTTCTGGGAAATTACAGTTTTCCAGACTTTTTTTCTCAATGCTGGCAGCTATTGAGCTGATTTTTGGTATGTGGACCCGCATTGATGAGTTACAGAACAAGTTTGAGTTTCGTTCCGGTCCAGTGATGTTTGGGGAAGATATGGATGCTGGACGTAGAAAATTTCTGGGAAATTACAGTTTTCCAGACTTTTTTTCTCAATGCTGGCAGCTACTGAGCTGATTTTTGGTATGTAGACCCAAATTGATGAGTTACAGAACAAGTTTGAGTTTCGTTCCGGTCCAGTGATTTTTGGGGAAGATATGGATGCTGGACTTAGAAAATTTCTGGGAAATTACAGTTTTCCAGACTTTTGTTCTCAATGCTGGCAGCTATTGAGCTGATTTTTGGTATGTGGACCCGCATTGATGAGTTACAGAACAAGTTTGAGTTTCGTTCCGGTTCAGTGATTTTTTGGGGAAGATATGGATGCTGGACTTAGAAAATTTCTGAGAAATTAGTTTTTCAGACTTTTTTTTATACGCCGCCGGAGGCGGACGTATATTGGCGTCATCTTCTCCGTCTGTCCGTCCGTCCGTCCGTCCATCCGTCCATCCGTCCATCCGTCCATCCGTCCATCCGTCCGTCCGTACGTACGTCCACTTTTCTTGTCAACGCAACTCCTCCTAAGTTTCTGGCTGGATCTTCTTGAAACTTGGTCAATGTTATCACCTCAATTGGTAGATGTGCATGAAGGAAGGATTTTATGGTTCGTTGATTTTTGCCTGAGTTATGCCCCTTAAAAACTTAGTCTCTGGGGCTTATTGAAATTGCAGCCTTGTCAACGCAACTCCTCCTAAGTTTCTGGCTGGATCTTCTTGAAACTTGGTCAATGTTATCACCTCAATTGGTAGATGTGCATGAAGGAAGGATTTTATGGTTCGTCGATTTTTGCCTGAGTTACGCCCCTTAAAAACTTAGTCTCTGGGGCTTATTGAAATTGCAGGCTTGTCAACGCAACTCCTCCTAAGTTTCTGGCTGGATCTTCTTGAAACTTGGTCAATGTTATCACCTCAATTGGTAGATGTGCATGAAGGAAGGATTTTATGGTTCGTCGATTTTTGCCTGAGTTACGCCCCTTAAAAACTTAGTCTCTGGGGCTTATTGAAATTGCAGGCTTGTCAACACAACTCCTCCTAAGTTTCTGGCTGGATCTTAATGAAACTTGGTGGATGTTATCACCTCAATTGGTAGATGTGCATGAAGGAAGGATTTCATGGTTCATTGATTTTTGCCAGAATTATGCCCCCTTCAATCTTAGTCTCTGGGGCTTAATGATATTTCAGCCTCTTGAATGCAATTCCTTCCAGGTTTTTCACTGGATATTTATAAAAACCTTTTTGTGAACACAATTTTTTAAAGGTTTTTCAGTGAATATTTATAAATCCTTGTCAATGTCATTTTTTTTGTCTCAAGTTTTATAAGTGGCGGCGTATATTGTGACGATGGCACTCTTGTCTTAATGCTTGCAGCTATTGAGCAGATTTTTGGTATGTAGACCCGCATTGATAAGTTACAGATTAAGGTTGAGTTTCGTTACGGTCCAGTGATTTTTTAGGAAGATACAGATGCTGGACTTTGAAAATTTTTGGGCTTCTTTTTCTTAACACATATATAAAGCCGGTAGGGGACTTGGTATTGTTTTGCAATACTTCAGAATGCTTGTTGATTCTAAAAAAGGAACCTCTGTTCTTGACTTTTTTCGCTATATTCATCAGATTGACCTAAATCTGTGTCTGACTCAGGTCTGGTTAACCCATTTTCCTCCCTGCAAAAAGAAGTAAATGCTGATTGTCAGCATTTCTTTTCTCTCGATATTTTCTTTGCTAAAGCATCAAAATTGTTATGCCCCTGTATGGAAATGATGGGGGCATATCCTTTACCATTGTCTGTCTGTCTGCCCATCTGTCTGTCAGTCCATAATGTGAAAACTTAACGTTGGCCTTTTCATCATACAGCATTAGTGTTTCACAAACACATCTTGTTTCTTTTGGCATTGTTTATTTTGTCTTCTGCAATTCCTTTAATTGGCATTTCCCACAATATTCTCTACCCAGAGAGACAAAAAATGTAAAATTCCAGTCACTTCATAATGTCGTCTGCAACATCTCTGAATTTGGCCAAGTCTTAAATTTGTCGTTTGTTAATGGTTGAATTCTATATTTTCAGGTAACGATTACATCTGGGGAACAGGAAAAGTTGGGAAAAAATGTGAAGGTGAGTTCGTTTGTCATATTTCAAGTTTAAACCTTTTCCAATCTGTACAATTTTAAAGGGTGGTCCAATTTGAAAGCTATTTGTTTCAGTCAAATCTCAAGTTTAAAGATGCTGTTCAAGAGAATAAGGTGAAAAATCAAACTTTTTGAAAGTTTTGTTTTCATGAAACATTTGTATTCAACCAACAATTTTGATAGCTTGCATTGAAAGAAGTCTATTTTGAAATCGCATTTGAAGATGTATGAACTTTCGGCATCTGGATCAAGAATATTCTTAATAGGGAATTGATCGAAGAACATTTTAAGATTCATTGTCTTTCTCAATGAAAATCATTTTCCATAAATAATTTGGAAAATCATCGTCTATGTTGGATAAGTATCTGTGAAGTTGATGCTATTTTGCACGTTAAAGCCTACTCCTTAATAAGATTCATGCGACATCGGAATTATTCAAGCGAACATTCTACAGCCAAATGTTTATGATGCCACCAGAATAGGGGTGGACTACCTTAAGATTTGCAGGTGGTAGGTTGTACACATAAAAAAGTGTCATAGAAAGATCAGGAATGTTATCTGGCATTAGTTAGAATACAGGCTAGGCTAATGGCCTTTCTGACATTTGACAATAATCTTTTGTTTCTCAGAAGTTATTGACAAATCTTCTATAGAATGTCAACATGGGATTAGCAGCTAATGACTCAGAAAAGAATGTTGAATTTGTACATGACTGTACCAGGGTGGTATACTCCGTAAATATTAACCTGAATCTGTTGAATATGTAATGAGTAACTGTGATGCGAAATAATCACTCTTCGACGTTTATTGACACGAGGAGCACGTGCAGAATACAAAGTCCCAATGCTTATGGAAACTATCGACTCTGCTCGACAGTGAGGAGTGCTGGCGAGTATTGATTATTTCGCATCTCAGTTACTCATTACATATTCAACAGGTTCAGGTCAATATTTACGGAGTATATTTACCAGCCAGTCTATTTCCAAGTGTACCTTTGAAATTACACAACAACCTTTCTGATTGGCCGAGGCATATGTCTCGTCCAATCAGATGGCTTGTTATGTAATTTGGATATAGACAATCAATTTAGACATGCTGGTGAATATGGCCCCTGGTGTAAAAAAGGCCATTAAGGCAGATTGAAGGCACACTTGCCACAGAAATAAAACTTAAATTGTTGATCATAACATTAAACCAAATTCAATCACCTCAAAAGCTGCATGTTTTACTGTTTCAAAAATGGTGTTGACCTGTATATCGTCGGTGTAAATGCAAAATCTTGTATGTCCATTGTTGCGATTTTCAAAGTCATAATTATATTGTATGCCCAGTTAAGACAATTCTTGCAGGTTTTGAGGTATTTTACTATTCAATATTAATGACACATTATTCGTGAACAATATATCCAAATTTCAAGTTAATCCTTTCAGTTTGGTAAAAGTTATTACGCTTTTTTCCATCCCCTTTATAAATTTTCCAAAACCGAGATACGAAGTTTTGCATTTACAACGACGATATGTATTTTACCAACCAATTTTCTCTTTCAATTTTATTTCATCAGCTTGTGGAAAATGTTGTCACAACTGCTGTATAGAGGCCACACAGAACACATGTCACAGAGATAGATCTGATGAACAAACTACCTATGATAGAAGTATTGTAAGTAATAATGATAATAATAATGTTGTCACAATTGCTGTATAGAGGCCACACAGAACACATGTCACAGAGATAGATCTGATGAACAAACTACCTATGATAGAAGTATTGTAAGTAATAATGATAATAATAATGTTGTCACAATTGCTGTATAGAGGCCACACAGAACACATGTCACAGAGATAGATCTGATGAACAAACTACCTATGATAGAAGTATTGTAAGTAATAATGATAATAATAATGTTGTCACAATTGCTGTATAGAGGCCACACAGAACACATGTCACAGGGATAGATCTGATGAACAAACTACCTATGATAGAAGTATTGTAAGTAATAATGATAATAATAATGTTGTCACAATTGCTGTATAGAGGCCACACAGAACACATGTCACAGAGATAGATCTGATGAACAAACTACCTATGATAGAAGTATTGTAAGTTATAATAATCATATAAATAATGATGATGGAAGAGTTCGTTAGATTAGGTAGCATTAAAACTCAACCAGGCTGCGGCCATAGTGCAGTTGGTAGATCATCTGCTTCTCACTCTCGCAGCAAATATCCTTTCTGACAAAAATATCACCCACCAATGGTTTGACATCGTTAACCTATGTGGGCGAGCAGCTGGAGCCTCGTTTAGGGTGTTGTAGTAAGTACTAGTATGTCTCAGAAACAACAGATGCATGGTTAGGTGTTCCTACTGCTGCGATATGACCATAGCAGTTGAAAATGGCGTAAAACCCCAGTAAACCAAACTAAACTATATCTTAGCCATTTCTTCATTTTCCACAATGTTTTCTAACCCGAATTGGAAAGAATTTTAAATTTTCATTAACTTACAATTGTCATCTGCAACATCTTTGGATTTGGACTAGTCTAGCATTTGTCCGTCTGGTAAAGGTTTAATCTTACTAATTAGGCACTGTCGGTTACAATACTGTCCAGCCCAGGAAACTATTTTCTGTAAATTGTTTCCGATGTTGAAAGTTTTTCAAGTAGCAGCTTCCTCTTTCAAAAATTGCAGATGACCTTATCTTCTTAATCTTGTGACCAAGTCAAACTTGGGCTTTGCAGCATATTATTGCTTTTCGACAAAAACCTCTTAACTCTAGCACAATGACTCTTTCTGACTCCTCCCAAGATAATGGCTGTAGAAAGAATTGTGGAAAATGAAGAAATTGCTTATTGTGGAAAATGAACAAATTGCTTGTAACAAGCATTTTCTTCATTTCCCACAATATTTTCTTAAAAAAAAAACAACAAAAAAATTTAAATTTCATTCACTTGAAATTGACGTCTGGAACATCTTTGAATGTGGAGCAGTCTAAAATTTTGCCATTTGGTAATGGGTTAAAACAAGCTGCAGTTACGATGTTTTGTTGAAAAGCGATGATTTGGTATAAAAGGGCTGTGTAGAAGAAAAAGGACTTGTTAATTTACAAGCGCTCAAGATGAACTATTGTCATTCACTGTCCGTCCATCCATCTGTATGTCCATTCAATCATGATGAATTTTGGTGTTTATACTTTAGCATCCACAAAAGTTCGCCAATCTTGATCAAACTTGGTCAAAACAAGTATAGTAATAGGTTCTTGGATGACTTTGATTTTGGCCTGATCGTCCCTTGAATGTAAAAAAAAGTATTGACTTTGTTTACACTCTTTCATGCACAATTATAGACCAATCAAAACAAAACTTGGACAGAATGTTGTTGATTATAAGATCTCAGATGAATGCAATACCCATAGTATATGAGCTTGAGTTCAATGTACACTGCTACACCTTAAACTTGAGGATGGATTGTTTGCATATTCCCCCACTTCTTTTCAGACAATGACCGTAGCTATAGAGTGGGATGTTAAGTCATTGGCCTGTACAATTTCCAGTTTGAAATCTGCTAATAACTGTCGGTTAATGCCTTTGTCACATCCCCCACATAGAATGAGAAGGGTGTTTATTGCTTTCACAATGTGTGTCTGTCCGTCCATCTTTCCATCTATCTTTCCATAGACTTTTTAGCAAGTCAGAACTTAATGTCCGGGTAGCTAATGTTACATCCCTAGTGTCGCTCCGGTGTAGCGTCATGTCTCCCCAAAGACTTTAACTTGGTTGTATGTCTCAGGAACTATTGGAGATGCAGCCTTGATATTTCACATATGGTCAGTTCCTGCTGACAACTGTTGTTCTTGACCATTCTCTAACTCAAGAACTATTTGACCAATGACTACAAAATTTTACAGAAGTGTTGCACTTGAACTACGGAGGGCCCCATTTTCTTTTGGTTTCACATAGGTGAAAGCCCAAGGTCATAATTGAACTTGGTTTAAAATATGTTTCCGTGCCCTAACTCAAAATATATTTTTTCACTTTCAGCCCCTTGAACAATGGACAGTACAAAATGTTATAGATCTGATGGCTGCACTTAACCTGTACAGATATGCAGAACTTTTCCGTGAACAAGGCATTACTGGGCAACATCTAGAACAAATGAATAAACAAAAACCTATCTAGAAATGAATAACATTGACTTTGTTTGAAAATGTCGTAACTACAGTTTATTCAAGCTGTAGTTACGACATTTTCGAACACAGTCAAGGATTAAACATATAATTTGACAATTTTCACTTTCAGCCCCTAGAACAATGGACAGTACAAAATGTTATAGATCTAATGGCAGCACTGAACCTATACAGATATGCAGAACTTTTCCGTGAACAAGGCATCACTGGACAACATCTAGAACAAATGAACAAACAAAAACCTATCTAGAAATGAATAACATTGACTTTGTTTGAAAATGTCGTAACTACAGCTTAAGCTGTATATTTAAACACAGTCAAGGATAAAACATATAATTTGACAATTTTCACTTTCAGCCCCTTGAACAGTGGACAGTACAAAATGTTATAGATCTGATGGCTGCACTTAATCTGTACAGATATGCAGAGTTATTCCGTGAACAAGGCATCACTGGGCAACACCTAGAACAAATGAACGAACAAAAACTATCTGTAAGTAGTATTTTATCCTTGCTTTGCCGATTCCCAAAATGCTCTGTGATATACAGTGTTTGGTTTAAAGGTCTAGCCACACAGATTTTCCGCAAAGTGTTAAAAATTAAAAGCTGCATGGATGACCAGTTTTGAATATGCTCAGGATGTGATTAGACATTAAATAAGTCTGTGTGACGGTGTGACCGTGCCTTTATATACATTTACCCGTATATAAATATAATAATATAATATAATAAAGGCAATAAGATTAGATTTGGAGAAGGCAATATTGCTTGTTTCATTAAAAAAGATTTTTAGACCTATGTTGTTTAGGAAAAAAAAATAAATAAAATGAAACTTTATTAAGATTTGATTTATGTACATCTTAGCACAAAAATTTTCGAAGCAGGGAGAGAAAATGCCTTGAGAATGACCAGTACTTTCTCCTTTTGCCAGGACATTTTAATTTCTACATTTTACACAATTTCTATCTTTATTAACATTTATCTCGTCATCTGCAACGGCTTTTAAATGGCTTTCAAATTTGAACTATCTAAAATTCTGTGGATTAGGAAAGGGTAATGTCATTCATATGTTAGAAGTTTTTGCCAACAACAGTTAGAACTGTTAATTAAACAGTTCCCAAACGACAAAATTTTAGGGTAGTCCAAATTCAAAGCTGCTGCAGACGACAACATCAAAGTAACTAAAATGGAATATTCTGTACAATATAGCACAGAAAGTATTGAGGCAAAAGGAGAAAGTGCTGATTATCAGCACTTTCTTCTTTTGCCTCAATATTTTCCCAAGCTTTTTCTCTTAGGGACGTCAAAACCAGGTCTTGTTTGGGAAAGGGTTAAACAGTAGGGTGATGGCTTATTGTTGACAATAATTCCATTATGACTAGGTAATATTAGCAGACAGAAAACCATCCTATAATATGTCCATTTGACCCTTTCCCAAACCAGACCTGGTTTTGACGTTCCTTATAGATAAGGGTTCGGAAAACATTGAAACAAAAGAAGAAACTGCTGATAACCAGCAGTTTCTCCTTTTGTCTCAATATTTTCTTTGCCATATTTTACACGAATTCTATCTTAAATACCTTCCATTTCGTCATTTTTATCAGTTTTTGAAGTGGGTCACCCTAAATTCTTGTTGTTTGGGAAAGGGTTAAATAAGTTCAACTGAACTCAACTCAAAATCTATTGTAAGTTAGCTGCTGCCATAGTGCAGTTGATAGGGCATCAGACTTTCAATCATGATGACCCGGGTTTGATACTTGACAGCAGCAAATATCCTGTCTGATATTTTTGTCTTCCACCAATGGTTTGATAATCATTGACCTATGTGGGCAAGTAGCTAGAGGCTCGTTAGGGATGCTGTGTTAGAGCTTGCATGAGAAACGACAGGAATCTATGGTCAGGTGCTCAAGCCATTGCGATATGTCCATAGCAGTGGAAAGAGGTGTTAAACCCCAATCAATCAATTATTGTTAGTTGTTTACAAAAAAGCAATTAACTTGTGCATTAAAATTATAATGTAAAACCTGTGGTGCACTGTGGTTAACATTTTCCCGCATAATGACTCCTTTTGATGTCCTACAAGATAAAGCAGGGGTTGAAAAATTTCTTCAAACCTACTAGTCCTGTAGGACTAGTAGCTCTGAATTTCTACTCGCCCTTACGACAACCCAACTCGCCCTTAAAGACGAAGAAAATTTTAGACTGTTGGCTCTTACGGATGCATTATTATGCAAATAACATAACTCTTTGACTCTACAAGTAAAGTTTCTTCGGTATAAATGACAGACAGGGCTCGCGCTGGCGATCGCCACTTCAAAAGTCATCTATGCGAATAAGGCAACAATTTTATTAAAAAAGATGGTCAATAAATCGAATGTGACTCAGACTTGACTCCATCTTTTACCATAAATCAATCACCGTTTAACATTACTGTAAACACTTACTTTTTATTTAATTCGAAAGATAGATTAGCTGTCGAAATGGTCGAGTAAGCACACCATTTTAATATGTACAACTACCCGGTAAATGTGAAAGAATTTCTAAGTTGTGTAATCGCGAGGCGGCATAACAGAAAGAGACAACGCGTCTGTGTTAAAACCATCTAACGTCAGTGTATTTACTACGTAGATAGCGTTTTGTTTTCATTGCGTCATCCAATTTTCCCGCACTTTTCTGGCACGCGCGACTTTTGTAAACAAATCATAGTAAAACGTAACCTTATTTGGGTGCGGAAAAATCACGTGATTATATTGAAACTGGAATGACTACGTCATCAATTGACTGTGTTTGCGGCCTCTTTGATCTCGCTCAAATCATCGCATATGAGTAACACAGATTTACTCTAGTTTCCTTGTTTAGTTTCACTTACGGGATTGATCGACACAAACAGGGAAAGGTCGTATTTACAGCGAATATTATTGTTTCCGATATGAAGTTTAAAATAAATACTTTCTTTTCTATCCTTTATTTTTTCCCCTCAATCAGCGTGATTCAAGTCCTAAATTTGCACTCGCCCCGTCGGACTAGTTCGTCCCCAAATCTACTCGTCCTACGGCATTTTCTACTCGCCAATGCGAGCGGGCGAGAGGATTTTTCAACCCCTGTAAAAGGTATGGAAAACATAGTGGAAAATGAAGAAATTGCTTGGAACATGCAATTTCTTCATTTGCCACAATGTTTTCAACCAATAGAGCCCCAAATATGTAGGATTCCTTTCACTTGAAATTTTCGTCTTCAACGTCTTTGAATTTGGATACCTTAAAATTTTGCAGTTTGGGAAAGGGTTAATTAGTAATGTAGGATGGTGTCTTATTTTGTTTACAATAATCATGATTATGCAATATACTGGTAAATGTGCTGAAATAAATATGCTATGTAATAATGATAGAATACAACAAGAGTGCCATGGTCACAATATACGCCGCCACTTATAAAACTTGAGACAAAAAAATGACATTGACAAGGATTTATAAATATTCACACAAGAGTGCCATGGTCACAATATACGCCGCCCCAGGGACTAAGTTTTAAGGGGGCATAACTCAGGCAAAAATCAATGAACCATAAAATCCTTCCTTCATGCACATCTACCAATTGAGGTGATAACATTGACCAAGTTTCAAGAAGATCCAGTCAGAAACTTAGGAGGAGTTGCGTTGACAAGAAAAGTGGACGGACGTACGGACGGACGGATGGATGGACGGACGGACAGACGGAGAAGATGACGCCAATATACGTCCTCCTCCGGCGGCGTATAAAAACGTCGAGAAATGAAAAATTTATTGCTTGTGATCAACTTTTTCTGCTTTGCTTGCTTTTTAGACATTAAGGTAGTCCTCCCCTAATGAGATAAACGTGATGTTGGATTTTTTCGTGCAACATCGTTTACATTTGTTATGTATCCTAACCTGTTCGGGCAACGTTGAAAATGTTTGGCGGTTGAGCGTTCCACTGCCGAATGTTTACGACGTCGCCCGAATAATTAAGACGACACTTGAATCTCATTAGGGGTGAACTACCTTAACACTTGTCCTGCTGACTGTAAATTTTGTTTAAAACAAATTACCAATTATAAAGATATTGTAATAAGTTTATCTCCAACTTTTTGCCACTGTAATTGATGAGACAGCAGGCAGTGCAGACTAAGATCAGACTGCATGTCTATGCAGGCTGATCTTAGTCTATACTGCAGGGTGCCACTGTTAGGGAAATGTCAGGGAAATTTAAACTTTTTCAAGGTCAGGAAATTGTCAGGGAATTTTGTGAACTGTCAGGGAAATTTGAAAATACTAGCAAATGTCAGGGAATTGTCAGGGAATTTTGAAAAAATAAGATGCAGTGCCATATAATAAAGCTTTCAATGTCACATTTGAAAATTGTCTCAAGGCATAGCGAGTTACCGCAAAATTACCGCGACAAAACATGTCATGGAATTTTCAAATTTTGTCAGGAAAATGTCAGGGAATTGTCAGGGAATTTTATTTCCTCTGACTAGTGGCAACCCTGTACTGTCTGTCAAAGCTTTATTCACTATAGGAATATGACACATACAGCATAAGATGTGTTAAAACCATGGATTGTTTGGAAAACGGTAAAGTTAATTAGGCCACTTTTGCGCTAACCCGTCAACACATAAATGATAGGATTGACCTAGATAATTGGGGGTCTTACAAACTAATGAGGTTATGATGAAGTCACGAGCTCTATCGATTTTAGGATTGGTCCGTGAAAATTGTCAGCCACGATCATGAACAAAATCGTAGAAATAAGCTAAGATATACAGTATTTATGGGATTCGTTGTGTTAACCCTTTCTTGGAGAATATTTTTAGAATTTGAAAAGAACCGAATTGATATCATATCAGAAAGCAAAATTACTTTGTACATGTAAGGAAAAATCTGTTCTTAAGCTAAGAAATAAAATTATGTAATAGAGAAGATATTGGTGACGGTTATTTTCTGTTTTACACAATTGACTCTGACCTAAAGAATTTCTTGTTTTCACATTGATGGAAGAGATTTGGAAAGCATTGACGCAAAAGGAAATACTTATAACCAGCATTTTATCCTTTTGCCTCAATATATTGTACAGGAATTCTAGCTTTATCGACATCTATTTTTTTCGACAGCATCAGCATTCCAATAATTATTTGTCTTTAACCCAATCCCAAAAAATGACACCTTTTGATGTGCTAAAGATAAACTTTGGTTTTGGACAACAATTTTTTTTAACCAATTCACTTGAAATTGTAGTCTGCAACATCTTTGAATTTGGAACAGCCTAAAATTTTGAAATAGGTTAAAACTGATGAAGCTGTGAACTCCATTGATTTTGGGATTAGTCTGTGAAAATTACAAGGCATCATACTATGGTGTCACTGTCATCATGAATTCACCCTTTCCCAAACAACAAAAATTTCGACCTTTTCACTGAGAAAGCAGCTGCTGACACTAAAATTGATGTTGATAAATGCAGGATTTGTGTTAAATATAGTACAGAAAATATTGAGACAAAAGGAGAAATTGCTGATCATCAGCAATTTCTTCTTTTGTCTCAATGTTTTCCCAAGCCTTTTATATTAGGGACATCAAAACCAGGTCTTGTTTGGGAAAGGGTTAAATGAGAAAACTATTTAGAATAATGGAAAATGGTTGTTATTTCTATCTATAAGAATGATATTGTCTTAAACTTTAATTTTCCCAAATCCCAAATATTTGGACAGTTCTGATTGAAATCTAGTCAGTAGTGCAGACAACAAGAGCAATGTTGAAAAAGATAGCATTTGTGTATAAAGCATGACAGATAAAAAAAAGATAAAACAATTAGAAAATGATGATAATCTTTTATCAAAATTTTCTTCTTTTGTCTCAATATTTTTCCAAACTTTTCTTGTAAGGGACAAACAAATTAGTGCTTGTTTTAGAAAGGCTTAGGTCTTTCGGAAGAAAACATTTTAAAGAATGGAAATTGGTGATGATTTCTTCACGCAATATAATTTTGCCCTGCTCCATATTAATCGCTAGGCCCACTGAAGTAGGTCAGTAAGCCTACAGAATCTGTTATAGACAGATTATTGGAAAACCAGCAGCAGTAGTAAGTCGCTTTTCAACCAAAACCCCGTGACTGCAGCTTGTTATAAGCTGCAGTTACGAGGTTTTTGTTGAAAAGCAGCAGCAGCAGTAGTGCTCTGTCATGAATAGATCCCATGTTCAGAACCGATATAGTAACAGCCTATAAGGAGGTCAAATGTTCCATCCATATAGCACCCCACAATTTTATGGAGAACTTAAATGGTTATTCTAGCATAAAGATATCAACAACATAGTAACAATATTGTCCCTAAGTAAATCTGGAATAGATCCCATGATCAGAACCAATACAGTAACAGCATATAAGGAGGTCAAATGTTCCATCCATATAGCACCCCATATTTTTATGGAGAACTTACCGTAAATGGCTATTCTAGCATAAGATATTGTCAACATTGTGACAATATTGTCCCTAAATAAATCTGGAATAGATACCATGATCGATAAATACAGCAGCAGTGTATATACAGAGGATGACTCTACCATCCATATATCACCCCACAATTTTATGGACAACTTGTATGGTTTCTCTAGCATAACTTTGTGTAAGTGGTGTCCTTAAATCTGGAATAGACTCCATGATTTCAAACAATACAGTAGCAGCCTATAAGTAGGTTAACTCAAGCCCTCATTTATAACCTCTTGATTTTTATGGAAACATAATTATACACTTTGTGTAATTGATGCCCTAAATAAATCTGGAATAGGCTTCATGAGTACAAGCAATTATCAAAAAAGTTCATTTAAGTTCAAGAACTGTTCTAGAATGTTCTACATGGTTAAATGGCAGTTCTTGAACTGTTCTAGAACTGCCATTTAACAATCTAGATCTTTCTAGAATAGTTCTAGAACTAGAACTGTGTTCTTGAACTTTTTTCGCAGGGGAACTGCAGAAATATATAGTCAATTTTACCATTCTTATAGCTCCCACAATTTTATGAACAACGAAATGTTGAATGCTGCAGCATTTCTTCCAAATTCCCAAAGGTCTTCCAAAGCTATATAGTTATGAGAGAGACCATAGAATCAGGGATTTAATAGTTTTAGTAAATGCTTAACCCTTTCCCAAACGACAAAATTTTAGGATGATCCACTTCAAAAACTGCCACAAATGACAAAATGGGTGTTATTAAAGACATAATTTGTGTACAATGTGGCATAGAAAATATTGAGGCAAAAGGAGAAACTGCTGGTTATCAGCAGTTTCTTCTTTTGCCCCAATGTTTTCTCAAGCCTATTCTTTTAGGGACGTCAAAACCAGGTCTTGTTTGGGAAAGGGTTAACTAGTAAAAATTGAGATTATTTCGCGCATATTGTTTTATGATGGACATGTTGCATTATGCTGGTTGCATTATGCTGGTTGCATTATGCTGGTCGCATTTCCAAACAACTCGGCTGAAAATTAGATAGCATCAGGTCCAGAAATAGTGTCATTGGAATATCAAATTGACAATTCGTCGCTTTGCAACAAAAACCTTGTAACTGCAGCTTATTCAGCTTATTTCAAGCTGCAGTTTTCGTTGAAAAGCAGTGAATTGTACGACAGTAAAAAACACAACAACAGCATTTGTTGGTTTTCACATGTCTCTGGGACAACAATGTGTGGTGATGATGGTGGTGGTGGGGAGGGTAGTGTATGTGACCAGGCCTTTAGACATGTTTTACACATTGTTAAATCATTTCGTCGTCTTTAACACCCTGGAATTTAGACTGTTTCAATTTTTGCTGTTTTGGAAAGAGATAGATCTAATATTTTTTGCCCTGGTTAAGAAGTAATCACATTTTCTCACATCCCAGCTGAACTACATTGATTAAGTCTCAAAGACAATTTATAGAGATGGCTTCAGATTAGAAAAAATGATTATGTCCTGAATCTGTGTCACTGGAATATCGCCGCTTTTCAACAAAAACCTTGTAACTGCAGCTTGAAACAAGCTGCAGTTATGAGGTTTTTGTCGAAAAGCAGCGATATATTGTTAGTTGCCAATAGCTTGATATCAAAACCTCGTAACTACAGCTTGTAAAAGCTGAAGTTGCTATGTTTTGATCTACCAACGATATTGACATGTTACTTTTTTAAACAGAATAAAAAGGTACTAACACCTTTCCCAAAGGATTTCTTATTGTTCGGAAGTAACTTTTTTTTGTTTTGAAGACTTTTCAATGCATTCTTGATTGATAGATTTATACATTTCCAGGGAGCCTAAATCATGTTTGAATTCCTATCCCATCAAAAAGCGTCTTTGAAATTAGGCTAGAGCACAAATTTGTCGTATGGGAAAGGTTTATTTGGTATAAAAAGGTTTGGTTTTATTGGGGTTTTACACCGTTTTCAACAGTGCTATGGTCATATCGCGGTGGCTTGAGCACCTAACCATAGATTCCTTTTGTTTCTCAAACCAGTACTGCCGCAACATCCTAACTGAGCCTCCAGCCGCTCACAATATCAAACCATTGATGGGTGACATTTTTGTCAGAAAGAGTATTTGCCGCGGCCGGGACCAAACCGGGGCCTCTCAAATAAGAGACAGATGCGCTACCAACTGCGCTATGGCCGCGGCCTGGGATATAAAGGATACTGACTAATGATTTAGAAGGACTAAATTAGCTTGATGCAAATTTTTCGCTGAACAGAAACAATCTACCCATACAGGTTTACCAATCTATATGATATTTCTGAAAAAAATATTTGTGTATTTGATAAACTAGCATGGGCCCCTTTAAGGTACAAAAATATTTGTGTGTTTGATAAACTAGCCTGGACCCCTTTAAGGTACTCCACCCCCTTTCGAGATTCATGCAACATTGAAATTTTGATGTATCAATATTCATAATGTATTCGATCTATACTGACACAAAAGAGTTAGGGAAAAAAACAGCATTTACCACGGCCAAATGTTTAAGAAGTTACAGAGGCAAAAAGAAACAGATGTCGCATAGATCTCGGTAGGGGAGGACTACCTTAAAGAAGAGGACTTTTAAAAAAGCTGGCTCCCCGGAAATTTTATGACTGCCTGAAAATTTTCTCTCCTTTGACATGTAGAAAAGATTACCAAGGTGAAAGTCTGTAAGAACTAGAGTCTGATAACGCTTTCCCAAGCAAGCTCTCCTTTTCACAACCCTGAAAAAGGTTTTGGTTTTGGGAAAACATTGGGTGTAAAGAAGAAAATGCTGTCACACAGCATTTTCTTCTTTTCTCCCAATATTTTCCATGCACTATTAGTTATCATACAGCTGAGTAATACTGAAAATCTAGGCTGCATTACCTTTGAGTTTAGATAATGTGTTTTACCATTTTCGAGAAGCATGATGATATTGATTATCTAGGCAAAACCACAGACAGGGAGAATGAATGGGTTACTGGCTTTGAAATAGGCCAACTAAGTCTTCATGCACCTAAAACAGATTAGAGGGAATTAGGCATGCATTTTGTGCAAAACAATATACTTGATTTACCATTATGTATTGATGAACCATTAGTGTTGCTGTTAAATCTTGTAACTACGGCTTGATTCAAGCCGTAGTTACAAGATTTTATCACAACACCAGTATGCGGAAATGTCATAGTGAGAAATTATGTAACAGTTAACTAATTAAAATTGTTCCCTGTTTGTAAGTGAAATCTATGTTTGCTCACCTGAACCCTATGTTGTGGGTATCTATGGGTTATTGGCATTAAAGTAGACCAACTAAGTCTGCATGCACTCAAAACAGATTAGATTTGAGTCATTTGGGTTTAACGCAGTTTTCCACTGCTATGGTTGTATCGCCGCGGCTGGAGCACCTAACCATGGATTCCCGCTCACTCGCATAGGTTAACAGTATACAACCATTCCGGATTTTCGTAATTCCGTCGTGACAGAGTTGTCGTTCATGCGGGACGGTATGCTGTCTTCCGGTGTCAATGTAAACAAGCGCTATCAGTGGGAATGAACCGCTACTGCATTTTTGAATGACATAATTTTGCGGATAGAATTGGAAATTTTGAACTGCACAAGCTTTATCGAAAGATGCAAATACAAGACGAGCTTGGATTCGCGTAATAAGTCGCAAGAATTAGAACGAAACGTCGTATCTGGCCTGGGCCTACGGGTCCGAGTCTGAGAGACAGTAGCCTATTAGCCGAGCCACGTAGATCGTTTGGACATTCCAATAGAGAAACCTCAGTGAAGAGAAGAGAATTCCCATCACAACATAGTCACAACACACTAAACGCTTACATATCAAAGTAGATCTAGTCTATTGAGACAGAAGGAGAAAATGCTGGTTATCAGGATGCTCTTAATTTTTGCCAAAATGTATTTTCTCTTTATATATAGATCTAAGTAATATTCATCAAAACCAGGCCTTGTTTGGGAACGCTAAATAACAAACAAACAATGAATTACATAGATCTACTCGAACGAAATAGCAAAGTTTTGAGAGAAAAGAAAAAACATGCTGACTTTGCTTTTCCCTCAATAATTCTTATTTTGCAATCTACACCAAACTTTTCTTCTTAGTAGATCTACGTATCATAGTCTACAGCCTGCTTCAAATTTGGATTAAATTTGAAATGATGGTTTATTATGTTAACCCTTTCCTAATCAATTCTTTGTTTTGATGCCTACAAATAGCAAAATCAGAATCATTCTGACAATTAGCATGACTTAATTTAGAAAGGACCATATTTTTCGGCACATTTAAAAACGAATTCTTCAAATTTTTAAACCTTTGTCCTAATATTAAAGTCCCGTATTTGACCTCAGTAGATTGTTTGGAAAAACATTGAGAAAAAGGAAGCAATTTGATGATAGTCAGAAATATCGCCTCTTACCTCAATATTTTCTGTGCTTTAACAGTCAACTACTGTAAAAGTCTTTATTTTCGCGAGCTCAACATTTCGCGATTTCGTTGTCTGGGATTTATTCGCGAGTTTATAAATTCGCGCGTGTTTGATGTAAAGCTCGGGTATTTCCGTTGTTTTCCGGAAATATTCGCTTCGTTATATTCCGTACATGTCCGTTTAACCCCGATAAATACACAAGCGATGGTTAGACAAAATGTTTATCACACCTGTCTTCTCTTTATAATTGTTTTCACACCTTTTCATATGTAACTGTTAAAAGGACAATACATGTATTGTCCCTACATGTATGACAAAAAGTGAATAACATAAGAACGTAACTGCTTCATTTTTCCATTAAATGTACTGTACTTCTGAATTATAAACGATAAAGAGGTCACCCTTTTACGACCATATTCTAGGAAAACACATGTAACATTTATACTTTGTATTTGTAATCATGTACGATGTATATCATCATAATAATATAACATTATGATGTTAATTACATTGTTCATACATTGAAAGGTGGGTATAGATCAAAATTTCCGATTTGAAGTGTTTTAATGAACATATAAAATTTCGGAATGTTCCGGATTCCGAAGAACCATCGGCAATCTCCGGCATTCTGAGACTGATATATTCACGAAATTGATGAATTCGCGAGATAGCCTACTCGCGAAAATTAGCGAAAATTAAGTCCTAGCGAATAAATAGACTTTTACAGTATTCTGTTTTCGATAGAAATCGCTTTCCATCAATGAAAAACCGTGTAGAGCAGAATGTTCTTTCAAACAATAATTATTACAGATTATTCGTTTTGAAAAACTCGCTCACAGCGTACATGTATATACATGTATCTTTTTTCCCCACAGTTGCCCCTCTTTTCATTTCTATGACGTCACATTACTAGAGTAAGTAACGCAAAGTCATGACGTCACAAATCGACACTGGCCTGATTTGAGGCACTCCAGGGGGAAAATATTTTCAATGATAACCTATCATCGGATTATGGGAGATTTCTTTTGTTATAGATCTCCGAATGGTTTGAAAATTATGGAAAGTGCAGAGGTATTATTAAATTCTATTATTAAGTTACAATAAAAATCATTTTCATTTAATTACTCATTGATTTGATGAAAATATTAAAGTTGCCGCTTGTCCTACAGGCAAATGGAAGTAAACATACCGTCCCGCAGGAACGACAACTCTGTATCACCGGAATTACGAAAAGACCCAATTGGAGGGAGACATATTTTGTCTAAAAGGATATCAAACTTTGCTGTGGTTAGGGATCGAGTCCAGAACCTCATCACGAGAGTTTGATGCATTACCAACTTGGCCATGACAGAGTTAAAAAAAGATTAGAGTGACTTTGCAAGCTAAATCTTATGTTCTCACCTGTACTCTATGTTGTGGGTGTCTGTAGGTTCTTGGAAGTAAAGTAGGCCAACTGAGTATACATGCACTTACTGGTAACAGTCTTAATGCATTAAGCCTTTCCCAAACAAGACCTGGTTTTGACATCCCCAATAGAAAAGGCTTGGGAAAACATTGAAACAAAAGAAGAAACTGCTGATAACCAGCAGTTTCTCCTTTTGTCTCAATATTTTCTATGCCATATTTTACACAAATTCTTTCTTTGATAACTTCGATTTTGTCATTTGTGGCAGTTTTTGAAGTGGATCACCCTAAAATTTTGCCGTTTGGGAAAGGGTGAAACAGTTGTGGATTGAATAATGGTTACGGTACCTAGAGTAAATGAATTCTTATTATAATAATAATAATAATAATAATAATAATAAAGACTTTATTTAACGAGGCAGCACAGTTGGGATAAACCCAGTCTTCCCTGTGGGCCTCTACAAATATTTACAAAACCAGTACATGTATATATGTTAGCGGCAATAAGTAAAATCAGGCAATAAGCTTAATGCCTAGGCAATAAGCTATTGCCTAGTCAATTAGT
Source organism: Fragum sueziense (assembly GCA_963680895.1). Classification (NCBI taxonomy): domain Eukaryota; kingdom Metazoa; phylum Mollusca; class Bivalvia; order Cardiida; family Cardiidae; genus Fragum; species Fragum sueziense. The sequence goes on along the minus strand of OY804594.1, from coordinate 28,988,843 downwards.
TATTGCCTAAAAATTTCAGGCATTAAGCTTATTGCCTGAAATATTTCATCCAAAATTGAGTCTATTGCCTAACATATGTTAGCGGCAATAAGTAAAATCAGGCAATAAGCTAAATGCCTAGGCAATAAGCTATTTCCTAGTAAATTAATTGCCTAAAGATTTTAAGCATTAAGTTAATTGAATGATATTTATCATCCTAAATTGAGTCTACTTTACAAACCCTTTTAATGGTCATGTTTAGGCATTGACTGACTGTGTTCATGGGTATTTCTGTGAATTTAAAGATGAAATTTAAATATTAATTTGTTAGACACGAATCAATGTAAATGCACCAGTACAAAGGTTGCTCAATGACCTGAGATAGTTGCGCTGCCTTGTTTTAAAGTGGGAAATAGTATCAGACCTGTAAGAATCAATGTCAGATGGAAGGACCTGATTTTTCACCGAGGTTGGGGGGATATCATTTGCAGATTTCTGTACAATTGATTGAATGGTGTTCGGCACTACATCAACAAGTTTCTAGTCATGTATTCCTGACATTACTAGCAACATAACAAGCACAATATCCACTCTGAGCAACCAGCTGATACTCCCACTTAGATAGTAAAAAAGAATTCATCTTTTTATTTCATTTAACTAAAATGCATTTCCAAGGGTTTCCAGATAATGGAATTATTTGATTCAATGCAGGAGCCAAATGCAACAAGTGTGTTTACAAGCTCTAAATAATGGTGAATATTTGTAAAATATGTTTAATTTCGAATAAGATTTCAAACAATATAGTCATATTTTATCGTTAGGCAATAAGACTAATGCCTGGCTATTTTTGCCAGGCAATAGGCTTAAAACATAGGCATTAAGCTTAATGCCTAGAGTGATTTAGGCAATAAGCTTACTGCCTAGGCATTAGCTTATTGCCTAGGTTTTAAGCTTATTGCCTAATTTTACTTATTGCCGCTAACATATACAACAAAGCAAAATAGCAAATATCAACAGTCTGTGTAAATTATGCATTATAATCCTTTCTTACATGACAAAATTATAAGCTAATCCGAATTGGAATATAGCACAGATGACAAAATAGTTGCTAACCAGACAAAATCTTTGTGTGTTATGATTTATAAAGTAGGAAAAAACTGAAGAAAGAAGGAAAATACTGGTAATCATAATCAGTATTTTCTTCCTTGCTCTCAGCACTAATAGAACTCTACTGAGATAGTCAAAAATCAAATTAGAGTAATGTGTCAAAAGCAGCACAAATAATACTGTAGCATTTGTAAGCTACGGAAGTTTAAACTGACCCCCTTATTTGTCAAATTATCTCGATTAATTCATAGATTTATATATATCTCAGATAGATAAGTTGAAATTTTACAGGGACTTAAATAAAGAAAATATATATAAATCCGATTTTTAATTCATTTACAAATATGAAATGTATATAAATAATTGTTTATTTGGTGTTATATATTCCATTTATTTATGATTCAATTATTTTGTATACAGTTTATATAAATAGACTATTTCCGTTTTTAGCTCACCTGAGCACGTAGTGCTCGAGGTGAGGTATTGTGATCGGTCTGTTGTCCGGCGTCTGTCTATCTGTCTATCTGTCCGTCCGTCAACTTTTTACAAAAAATCTTCTCCGTCTAAAGTACTTGGCAGAATTCAACCATATTTCACAAAAATGATCTTTGTTTTTTTTTTTTCAAAATACTTCAATGAATTTGAATCGGGCCATAATGGGGTCAAAAAGTAGGTCACTAGGTCAAATCTTCTTTCTGCTCTAGGGGCCACATTTCTTGCTCAATCATTGTAAAAAATGATCAGAATATTTGTCTTGATGATATTTAGATCATGATAAGAAAAAGGTTAAGCCAGGTCATAAACTAGGTCACTAGGTCAAATATTGTAAGATCCATCTTTTTTACACTGGAAGTGTCATTTTTGGTCCAATTTTTGTAGAAATTGTCATGAATGTTTTTTTTTGATGATATCAAGGTCAAAATAAGAATTGGGTCATGCCAGGTCATAAACTAGGTCACGAGGCCAAATCTTGAAGAATCCTCCCTTTTGCTCTGGAAGTGCCAATTTTGGTCCAAACTTTGTCAAAATTGTCCATAATGTTTATCTTGATGATATCTTGGTGATGTGAAAAGTGGGTCATGCGATGTCTAAAACTAGGTCACTAGGTCAAATCTTATTTTTGCTCAAAGAACCAAAATATTTACTTTATCGTTGTGAAAATTGTTCAGAATATTTATTTTGATGGTACCTGGGGCATGTATAAAGTGGGTCATGGGAGGTCAAAACCTAGGTCAAATTTTGTTATTTGTCATTGCGAAAATAGTTCAGAATTGTTTATCTTGATGATAAATGTGTCATGTAGAAAGTGGCTAATGTTAGGTCAAAAACTAGGTTAAAAGGTCAAATCTTGTTTTTGCTCTAAGAACCTCAATATTTACTCATCATTGTGAAAATTGTTCAGAATGTTTATCTAGATGATATCTAGGTCATGTAAAAAGTGCGTCATGCAAGTTTGAAGTTTGCAAGTAGTTTGTCTCAAAGTCCTCTCAGATGAGCGATGCAGGGCCATCGTGGCCCTTTTGTATGAATAATGGATCAGTTAAATTGTTAGGATTACACAAAAACCAAACATTTATATATTTTGATAAAATACAAAGCAGCAAATACTGTATACTTATATAAATGTCTATATATATAACTTAATAAATTTTAGTATTTATATTTCTTATAACTCCATGTATTTTTAGAGTTATATAAAATATTTAAGGGGGTCAGTTTAAACTTCCGTAGTAAGCATATCAAATATTATAATTTATCATAAAATCAATTCATCATCAGAAAAAGAATCATTCTGTATTCTTACTTTATAAGGATGTTGTACAAGACTGTAACAATTGCAAGAGTATATGAATTAATAATTACAATAGTTTTTCACCTGAGCCCTAAGCTAGTTTTCACTGCCTTGAGGTAAAATATAAGAAAAATGATTAGAAAATAATTCCTCAACTTTAATTTTGAAATGTTGAGATATATTCTATCATGTACATAAAGATTATGGATCAGCTTCACCTTATAGTTTTAGTAAAATTCCGACAAGGCATATTATTTGTTATTTAACATGTATAATTATATTGTTTGGATTTGAGATTTAGGATTAATATCTACTGACTACTATAATATATACACATACTTTGATTTTGCCACTCTTTGTATAAAATACCAGATTAGATCTATTTTATTTTTTACATTTTCCTGTTTGACTAAGAAATATTGTGTACATCCAGGGTGTTTCTCCCACCTGTGTACCACCATTGTAAATAAGCAGCTTTAAATTTATTTACATTGTCCACATTTCTGATGTATAGGGGTATTTGATTCCAAATTTTTGGACCAGAATATGAAATTGATTTTCTTAAAAATTCAATTCTTGGCTTTGGAATTTTTAGAGCTGAGTTTGCATTAGATCTTAGATTTGTATTTGCTGTTTCAGTGAAGAGATTTGATATATACTCTGGAAGTTTGCCATTTGTAGATTTGTACATGAAAATAGACTTCTTGAATACAATACGTTCATGGATAGTAAGCCACTTGAGCTCTTGAAATAATTCTTCACTGGGAGTATCAATATTTTTATCAAGAATTATTCGTGCAGCCCTTTTTTGAAATTTGTGGAGTTTATCTAACAATTTTGAGTTACAATTTCCCCAGATAATACAACAGTAGTCAATGTGAGGTAGGATATAAGCATTGAAAAACAATTTTCTTGCATGAATATTAAGATATCTTTTGATTCTTAAAAGAAGGTATAACAAAGAATTACATTTTTATGCCCCCGATAGGGAGGCATCATAAATTTGACTTGTCCGGCCGGCCGTCCGGCCGTCTGTCCGTCCGTCTGTCTGTCTGTCCGTCCGTCCGTCCGTCATTCCGTCCAAAAACTTTAACATTGGCCATAACTTCCTTATTACTTAACATATTCGCTTCATACTTTACCACAACATTCCTTGGTACATTACCTTTCTGTAGGTACATACTTTGGTGACCTTGACCCCTGGATGACCTTGACCTTGAACATAGATTGGCCATAGTTTAAAATCAAAGCGGTGTCGGGGGCATTGTCATCTTACAGTGACAGCTCTTGTTTCAACAAATTTTCCACTTGGGTTCTCCATGAGAGGTTATGGTCAACTTGAACACCAAGCAATTTTTCTACTTCCGAAAATTCTATTATTTGATTTTGTAGCAGTAATGTTAAACTTTCATTGTTGAAAACTTGGTTTGTTGGTGAAATAATCATAGCCTTTGTCTTATTTGGATTAGGCAACATTGCATTCTTACACCAATCATCAATGACATTAAGACTGTTTTGAAGGGTTTTACAAACTTCATCTGGTGATTTTCCTGTCACACTTACTGTCGTATCATCTGCGAAAAGATCAGTTGATGACATGGTAAGATGTGCAAGTAAATCATTGATATACAGGAGGAAAAGAATTGGGCCTAATACAGAGCCTTGCGGTACTCCAGATACTATATTTTGTGACGAAGATAATTTTCCTGAGACAGATACTTTTTGTGTCCTTTCCGACAAATATGATTGAAACCAAGCCAATGTTGGATTTTTAGCTCACCTGAGCACGAAGTGCTCAAGGTGAGCTATTGTGGTCACTCAATGTCCGTCGTCCGTCCGTCTGTCCGTCCGTCCGTCTGTCTGTCCGTCCGTCCGTCCGTCTGTCTGTCAACAATTTGGTGTTAACACTCTAGCATCCACAAAAGTTGGCCAATCTTAATCAAACTTGGTCAAAGCAAGTATGGTCATAAGTTCTCGGATGAGTTCGATTATGGGCCTGATCGGACCAGAAAGTGCGGAGTTATCTGCCCTTGAACGTAAAAAATAGCTAGTTTTGACCTTGTTAACACTCTAGCATCTATAATTATAGATCAATTAAGACAAAACTTAGACATAATGTTGGACACCATAAGATCTCAGATGAGTTCAATTTTCAGTCTGATCTGACCAGAAAGACAAGAGGTATGTGCCCTTGAATTTGACAAAATTGCCATTTTTGGCAGTTTTCGACCTTGTTTACACTCTAGACTCTACAATTATTAATCAATCAAGACGAAATTTGGACACAATATTGGGGATCATAAGATATTGGATGAGTTTGATTTTCAGTCTGATCTGATCAGAAAGTCAAGAGTTATGTGCCCTTGAATTTGACAAAATTGTCGTTTTTGACTGTTTTCGACCTTGTTAACACTCTAGAATCTACAATTATTAATCAATCAAGGCAAAACTTGGACACAATGTGTGGGATCATAAGATCTTGGATGAGTTTGATTTTCAGTCTGATCTAATTAGAAAATTGAGAGTTATGTGCCCTTGAACTTGACCAAGTTGCCGTTTTTGACTGTTTTTGACCTTGTTTACACTCTAGAATCTACAGTTATTGACTAATCAAGACAAATTTTGGACACAATGTTGGAGACCATAATATCTTGAATTAGTTTGATTTTCAGTCTGATCTTACCAGAAAGACGTGAGTTATGTGCCCTTGAATTTGATAAAATTGCCATTTTCGGCTGTTTTTGACGTTGTTTGCACTCTAGAATCTACAATTATTAACCAATCAAGACAAAACTTGGACCCAATGTTGGGGATTATAAGATCTCGGATTAGTTTGATTTTCAGTCTGATCTGATCAGAAAGTAGAGAGTTATGTGCCCTTGAATTTGATAGAATTGCCATTTTCGTCTGTTTTTCGACCTGTTTTACACTCTAGACTCTACAGTTAGTAATTAATAAAGACAAAACTTGGACACAATGTTTGGGACCATAAGATCTCAGATGAGTTCGATTTTCAGTCTGATCTGATCAGGAAGTCGAGAGTTATGTGCCCTTGAATTTGAAAAAAAACTGCTTTTTCGGCTGCTTTCGACCTGTTTTACACTCTAGACTCTACAATTAGTATTTAATAAAGACAAAACTTGGACACAGTTGGGCACCATAAGATCTCGTATAAGTTGGATTTTCACAAGGCTATTGACCATAAGTTCATTCTCAGTCTTAAAGTCATAAATATTAATTGAATTGAACAAAAGTGTTGCTCATATCATTTTGGTTCAGGTGAGCGATATAGGACCATCATGGTCCTCTTGTTTATATTGGATTGAATCAATTTTTTCAAAAGTAGAGAGTGATTGATAAGGTCAAATGCCTTTGTTAAGTCAAGAAAGACAGTACCCACAAGCTTTTTATCATTGATTGCTTCAATCCATGAATCAATTATGGCTGTGAGTGCTGTCTCACAAGAATGATTTGTTCGGAAACCTGATTGGTTCTTATGTAAGAGCATGTTCTCTTCTAGAAAAGATTTAAGGTGATCACTGACATGTCGCTCAAGAATCTTGGATAATACTGGTAGGATGGAGATTGGACGATAATTGCAAACTTCAGTTGCAGGACCCTTTTTAGCTCGACTTTTCGAAGAAAATGAGAGCTTATACTGTCACCCGGGCGTCGGCGTTGGCGTCGGCGTTGGCGTTGGCATTGCAACCAAGGTTAAAGTTTTTTCAAACATCAATAACTTCCATACTATCACAGGGATTCAACCCAAACTTGGAATACTTATTCACCATCACACCCTCTACCTTACTACCAGGGCCCATGACCCTGGCTCCACTATATTTGGAGTTATGCCCCCTTTATACTTAGCAACTTAGAAAGTCCAGCACTTAGAAAGTCGAGCGCGCTGTCTTCGGACAGCTCTTGTTTAAGATGGGGATAACTTTGGCCTGTTTGAAGGCAGATGGAAATTGGCTTTGTTGAATACTTTGATTGAAAATATATGTAAGGGGTTTAGCAATAATTTCAGCGCTAATTTTTAAAAACTTTGGTCCAATGCCATCAAGGCCTGTGGATTTACTCAAGTCTAATTTTTTGAGTTGTTTTAGAACAAAACATTCATCCATAGTTGGAATGGTGAAATCACATGTGTTTTGTGTGTGGTTGTTTGGTAATAACACAGGGTCATTTTCATTAGTTTGTTCAAGATTGAAATCATGAGATGATTTTAATACATTTACAAAGTAATTATTGAAGACTTCAGCTTTATCTTTTGCTTCAGTTATTGCAATTCCATTTTCATCACAAATTAGACTTGTCTGATTACTTTTTGATTTCCCTGATAATTCCTTCAAATGTTTCCACAATTTGTTGGGATTTCTTTTATTTTCATTTATGACATCATTATAGAAGGACTTTTTAGCTTGACAAATCAGAGACTTTGTTTTATTTCTCCAATATTTATACAGAGGGATATTATTACAAGATTTTGCTTTATCACATTGCTGTGATGCATTTCTAATTTCATCATTGTACCATTCTGGCATATTAATGCGTTTCACCCTCTTTTGTTTTAAGGGGGCGTGTTGATTTAAAACTTATTGAACAAGAAGAGGAAAGAGTCTAATGAATCATCTACTTGATCATATATTTCAATAACAGACCAACGTTGAGCAGCAAGGTCATTACAAAACATTTCTGTATCAAAATTGCGAAGACTTCTGTAATAAATCATATTGTGTGTTTCCTTAGGAATGTCATCAGAATTGAGTTTGCGTGTGAAACATACAGGATAGTGGTCACTAAGTGCAATTTTGGGAACTTTGATATTAATAATATTTTGGGGTTTATTAGAATAAATATGGTCTATGATAGTCGCTGTATGATCAGTAACTCTAGTGGGGGTTTCGACCATTTGTATCAGGTTAAAAGACTGAATTACATCATTCCACAAACAGTTTGAACATTTAGAATCAGAAAAATCAAAATTGAAATCTCCAGTTAATATAATTTCCTTATTTTCAGAATCAAGTTTCTCCAAAATTTGTTCTACTTCAACAATCCAGTCGTTGTTAGACGATGGTGGCCTATAAAGATGTCCAAGTATAAAAGATTTTTGTTTAGAGTGTTTTACTTTTAACCAAATGGCTTCAATACTAGGGCATTCAAGATCCTTTCTGCGAACACTGTGAAATTTGTTCTTTACATAAGTGACAATACCACCACCATGTCTGCCCCTGTCTCTTCTGTACAATGTATAGTTATTGAGATGAACTTCATTATTTTCTATTTTTTCATGTAAAAAAGTTTCACAAAAACATAGAATATCAATTTCATCATGGTCATGCACAAGAGATTTTATTTGATCAAATTTTGAACATAAATAATGAATATTCAGTTGGAAGATATTGAGACCATTTTTAGTATTGAAAATTTGTGTAGATCTAGAACATTCTGAAGAGCTTCCATTTTGTAGATTTGTTGGTGAATTTTCACTTTGTGAATTATTGTTTATGGGATGATTAACACTAAGTGGGTTGCAAGTGTTTGTTACATTTTCACTGTTTAATAGGGTGGATGCCTCAATGCTGTCCGTGCCCATGGATTGTTGTAAGGTATCATAAACCTTGGGTGAAATGGAGGAAGATGCATGAACTGATTGTTTCTCATTGTTTTTGGTCTGTGTCTTTGATAAGGTGCGTTTCGAAAATTTCCTTGGGATAACTGACCAGTACTTTTTGCTTGTTCAAAGCTTTTGTAGATACAAGTCAACAAGCTTTTCACAAAAACAGTAGTTCCTTTTCTTGAAAGGTGCACTTCATCCCTTTATAAGGCTTTCAATGATAAGCCCTCTGTGTTTGTAAATGCTTGCATATGGTCAATGAATGTGAGGTTATTCTTCTGGCAAACATTTTTGATTTCTTTGTTTGTGTTTGTTATTACAGGGGATGAAAGTCTGTCATATTTCTTTTTCAGGATAGAGGATATGACAATTTTGGAATTTTTGTTTAATTTGTGGAGTTCTGAGGATAACTGTTCAATCTCTGCACAAATTGAACTACTGTCCTCAGCATCAGAAATGTTATTGATGCCAGCATGAATGATGAACATATCATAGTGAGATAGTTCTTGTTTATTTTTGCTTGCCCGAATGCTGTTTGTTATGTCTTTTATTTTTATGCTCCCCGAAGGGAGAGCATATAGTCGCCGCTTTGTCTGTCCGTCCGTCCGTCCGTCCGTCCTGTCCGTCCGTCATTCCGTCCGTCCGTCCGTCCGTCCGAAGCGATTTCTCCATAACCCTTGGGCCAAATCAAATAAAACTTACCATGTGAACTCCCTATGACAAAATGCCGATGTACTTTTCCCGGTTTTTGGATTTGAGGCCTCGTCATGGGAAAAGGGGACTTAAGGTTAAATATAGTTTTTCTCTAATTTCTCCTAGTCTAATGGTCAGAATTTGATGAAATTTCATATTTGAGTAGCAAATCAGATGCCCTTGACAATAAACTATTTAAAATTTGCGTATACAAAATATGTCATGCAAAAAGGGGGCTTAACATTTGTTAGCTTTATATTAGCTCTGCATGGCATATATTTATTGTGACAATGCCTTATTCGGGGAGCATTGTCCGTCTCTGACGGCTCTTGTGCTAGTTGCTCCAGGTTGGGATTTGACCTTCACATTTAGTTTTTCCCCTGACATCCTTAGGGGGTCAATGACCTTTGTGACAGAATCACCAAGAATAAGAATGGATGGTTTTCTATCATTTGCTGTATTGTTCGTGATGGGTTTTGTAAGAGATGCTGGATGTCTAGGTGAGGATTTTGGTGCAGTTTTAGACCTTGAGCCACCAATAACCCCTGCTCCCCCCCCAGAGGGAATTTTGAAGGGTATGATTTTCTGAAAGCTTATAACAAATGCTACAAGATGAGCTTTGTTTGCACTCTGGCCGTTGGGGCTTTTGGCTGTAACCCTTATCTAAAACCCTTAACCCTTTCAAATTTTTCATTTAAATATACAGACAATTATTTGGTCATATCTTGATTGAATTTTAATCTACATATGTCAAAATGGTATCAAATGAAAGCTTATGACTTGCTCTTCAATTTGTAGTTATTTTATGCAAATTAGCTCATTTGCATATTCATGAATATTAATGATTTTCCTTAAAATTGCTAATTTTTTTATGAAAATTTGGTTAATACTTTCCAAATGAAGGCGTTTCTGTCCAGGGGAATTTTGTAATCATGGTTTATCTTAAAGTACATTTTATTAGAAACATTTTGAGCATTGTTTGCACTCTGGCGGTTGGGGCTTTTCGCCGTAACCCTTATCCAAACCCTTAACCCTACCAAATTGTTCATTTAAATTTTGAAAATGACTTTGGTCATATCTTGATTGAATATTGACACACAGGTGTCAGAATGGTATCAAATGAAAGCTTATGACTTGCTCTTTCATTTTCAGTTATGTTATGCAAATTAGCTCATTTGCATATTCATGAATATTAATGATTTTCCCTAAAATTGCGATTTTTGATAAAAATGTGGTAAATACTTTCCAAAACAGAGCATTTTTGTGCAGGGGAATTATGTAAACATAGTAAATCTTTAAGAAAATTATATAAGAAACATTTTGAGCGATGTTTGCACTTTGATCATTTGGGCTTTTGGCCAAATCCCTTATCTAAACCCTTAACCCTATAAAATTGTTCATTCATTTCAAAATGTTTTTGGTCATATCTTGGATGAATATTGACCTACAGATGTTATAATGGTATCAAATGAAAGCTTATGACTTGCTTAATAATGTGCTATAAATTTTATACAAATTAGCTAATTTGCATATTTATGAATATTAATGACATTACTTAAAACTGTGACCTTTTTTCCGAATATTTGGTAAACACTTTCAAAAACATTGTGTTTCGTCTCAGGGGGAATCATGTAAACATGGTTTAAATTAAAGAACAGTTTATAAAAAACATTTTGAGCAATGTTTGCACTCTGGCGATGGGGGCTTTTGGCGGTGACCATTATCTAAACCCTTAACCTCATCAAATTGTTCATTCAAATTTTCAAAACGTTTTTGGTCATATCTTGATTATGCATTGACCTACTGGTATCAGAATGGTATCAAATTAAAGCTTATTGCTGGCTCTTCCATATGCTATTATTTTTCATGCATATTAGTTCAGTTGCATTGCCATATATATTAATGAATTTCCTTAAAATTGTGATTTTTCAGCGAAAATGTGTTAAATACTATCAAAAACAAGGTGTTTCTGTTCAAAGGCATTATGCAAACATAATTTATCTTAAAGAACATTACATGAATAACACTTTAAGCAATGTTCACACTATGGCATTTGGGTCTTTTACCCAAACCCCTTATCTAAACCCTCAACCCTATCAAATTGTTTATTCAAATTTTCAAAACGTTTTTGGTCATATCTTGATTAAATATTGATCTACAAACGTCAAAATGGTATCAAATGAAAGCTAGTGAATTGCTTGTATATTTTATAATTACTTCATGTCGATTTGGTCATTTACATACTCATAAATACTATTGATTCTTAAATGTTTGGGACAAAAACACATTTTATTGTGGAAAATCCATAAAACGTATTCCATTTGACAGTGCTATATGTTATATAGTAATCCTGTTATGTTATGTACATAGTAACCCAGTTATGTTTAGTAATTGATCTATGTCGGTTTCCATCATGATAAACTTGCCCAACTCCCACAGTTTGAGTAATTCCAAGATTGCCACCAAGTGCGATGTGAATCATTTTTGGTCAAATTGTTCTAGAACAGTGCAATAAGTAAGTGTCTTAATATGGAATTTCACATGCTGATTTAAACCTGGTAGCATAGTTGTAGCATTTAAATATCAGGAAAATATGGATCTGAAGATATCTATGGCCATCGAATGCCATCCTGGAAAACATATGCCACATTGAAAGAGATTGTGTATCGCAAGGGAACTATTTTCAATTTATTGTGAGGTGGTACTATGCTGAAAGCACATATAAGATATATGTGTAGATAAGGAAGAATATGAATATACATTCAGCATGGGCTGTTGGTAGTATGGATCAGTTCACATCTGTTCTGATCTGATACAGATAAATAAATGCATCTTAATAAATGTAATAATCTTTTGATCACAACCAGTAATTGTCTGTAATCTAACTACATACATCGCGTACATCTCTTGATTTTATGTATCTGATACATAGGCTTTACATATGGCACCCCAAGCTTAATTTATCTGAATTGAAAATGCCTTAATAGAGCATAAAGGAATGGTAACACCAGTATCCCTGATCTGTCAGCCACATATCAAATACACTTAAGGCCAACAAATTGACTTGTCTATGAGGAAAACATAAGGAAGTGCTCTCCAGATGGAGAAAAACCATGCTGTTTTCTCCATGTGAATGGCAAAAGTAAGGCCTTGATAATTGCTTAACAATGTTATTTTGCTGTATGTATGCAATTTGTCTACATTCCAGGATCTCTGTTCATCCATAAAACTTAAAAAAATAATTGGAATGATTAATTTTACATGTGTATTAGAATAAAGTCCCCCATTTTGTATCATTCATTCTATGGCATATGATAAAATGTTTATGTTTAAAGTCCTATTTTGCGTCAATTTTGGATTCATGTAGCAGTTTTACAAAGGATAACATTCTGTCAACTAAACTAGATATAAGCAAGAACACCAATACAATAAAAGAAATTAATTTAACTTATTTGCACTTAAAACAATAAAGATTAAAAAGATCAAATGGAAACTAAATACATACATTGAAAATAAGATTTATAGGAACAAAATATAATGGGCTGCACACTTTAAAATTACTGTTTCTTCCAAATAAAACATCAAATAGATTTCAAACAAGGCTTATATGTTGTTAAAAGAGTGAACATGGATATTAAATGGTTGAAAACTCACGAGAAAGAAACAATCGGACCTTTTGGTACGTATTTAAAATAAAAAACTTTGCAAAACAATCAAAATTTTAGACAAATCATTAATATGCATGCTTATGCAAATGAGCTAATTTGCATAAAATATCTGCATATTAAAGAATAAATCATTGGCTTTCATTTGATACCATTCTTACATCAGTAGGTCAATATTCAATCAAGATATGACCAAGCATGTTTTGAAAATTTGAGTGAACAATTTTATAGGGTTAAGGGTTTGGATAAGGATTATGACCAAAGGCACCAAGAGCTGGAGTGCAAATATCTCTCAAAATGTTTCTAATAAAATGTTCTTTAAGATAAACCATGTTTACATGATTCCCCAAGAACAGAAACACAATGTTTTTGAAACTATTTACCAAATATTAGCAAAAAGGTCACAATTTTAAGTAAAATCATTAATATTTATGAATATGCAAATGCGCTAATTTGCATAAAATTTATAGCAAATTATTGAGCGAGTCAAAAGCTTTCATTTGATACCATTATAACATCTATAAGTCAATATTCAACCAAGATATGACCAAAAACGTTTTTAAATGATTGAATAATTTATAGGGTTAAGGGTTTAGATAAGGGTTTTGGCCAAAAGCCCCAACGGACAAAATGCAAACATCGCTCAAAATGTCTCTCGTATAATTTTCTTTAAGATTTGCTATGTTTACATAATTCCCCTGCACAAAAACGCCTCATTTTGGAAAGTATTTACCACATTTTTATCGAAAATCGCAATTTTAGGAAAAATCATTAATATTCATGAATATGCAAATGAGCTAATTTGCATAACATAACTGAAAATGAAAGAGCAAGTCATAAGCTTTCATTTGATACCATTCTGACACCTGTGTGTCAATATTCAATCAAGATATGACCAAAGTCATTTTCAAAATTTAAATGAACAATTTGGTAGGGTTAAGGGTTTGGATAAGGGTTAGGGCGATTAGCCCCAACCGCCAGAGTGCAAACAAGGCTCAAAATGTTTCTAATAAAATATACTTTAAGATAAACCATGTTTACAAAATTCCCCCTGGACAGAAATGCCTTGTTTTAGAAGTTATTTATCAAATTTTCGCCCAAAAATGCAAATTTTAAGAGAAATCATTAATATTCATGCATATGCAAATGAGCTAATTTGCATAAAATAACTTCAAAATGAAGAGCAAGTCATAGGCTTTCATTTGATACCACTTTGACATATGTAGGTCAATATTTGATGAAAATATGACCAAATAAGTAATGTAATTTTTTATGAAAAAAATGATAGGGTTAAGGGTTTTAGATAAGGGTTACAGCCAAAAGCCCCAACGGACAGAGTGCAAACAACGCTCAAAATGTTTGTAAGATAATATACTTTAAGAAAAAACATGTCTACAAAATTCCCTCTGGGGGGGGGAGCAAACATGTTTCTAGCTCAGGGTCTATTTTGTTTGTTTTAGGTGTCAAATTGGTGTATGCTTGGTTTGTACTGGGTGGCAATTGCGATGTAGGCTGATTAGCTTGATTTGGTTTAGGCGTTGTTGTTGAAGTAGATGGAATTGGTTCTACTGGTGTTTGCCTTTCAACCGTTTTGGCTTGCATATGCTTCCTATCATGTGTATGAGAGTCATTGATAAAACTCTTTTTCAATTCATTCAAGTCAGACAATTTTGCCGTCTGCTTGACTTCACTAGTTAGGTTTGACATCTGCTGGGATAATTTTGTGACCTCAATTTGCATGTTTGAAAGGCAGGTATTGATGGAAGCTACATCAGATTCTAGTTCATTAGTCATTACTTTTGGTGAGGACTGCTTTGCTTTCTTGTCAGTCCTGAGTATTTTGTTCTCACTTATAAGGGATTTGTTTTCCTCATCTTTCAGTAACAATTCAGCACTTAGGTCAGAAACTTTTTGCTTCAAATTTTTGTTTTCAGATATTAGAGCATTAACTGTGATTACTTGACTAGATGACTGCACCTGTTCCAACTTTTCTTTCAATGTTTTCAATTTTCGACTCAAGGCAGTGATTTGACTAGCTTGTTCGTGAATTTTCTTATCATGTCGTGAATAGGAAGTTTGAGTAGCAATAGAGATATTTTCAGATATAGCACTTGGTGATGGACTACTAGACGAAACATTTCTAGAAGAAAGTAATTGAGATGGGTTATTTGTCATTCCTTCATCAATGTCACTTTCAATGCTTGAAAAACTTAAGTCTTTTGAGTCATATGAATCACATTTTGATTGAGAAAACACTGTTTTCACATTTGTGAGTGAAGAGTTTGTGTCTATGTTACAAGCCGTCTGTATATGGGATGTCCTGTGGTGACCTAGATGGAGGCTGACATCATTGGGTACCCGTCTGTTAGGAGTAGGTTGGGCTTTTGGTGTTGATGCTCTTCTACCTCTGCTTATGGATTGTCTGAATAGGGCTTTGGATATTGTTGACAGAAAGCTTTTGGATTTTCGACTTTCTGGTCTATTGTCCAAACTGGGTGTTGAGATAGGGCTGCTGGTATCGTAATTGTCACATCTGGTTTCAAGGGGGTGTGTCTCTAGTTTCTCAGAGAGTTTTCTGAATACTCTCCTTCTCCAAATTTGACAACCTGGACCTTGTATAAGGATGGTATGGGTGTAATACCATGTGATCACAACCTTTTTCTCATCCAACTCAAATGTTGTTGTGATTCCAGTATTGTCTTTATTTCTGGCGAAGGTATATAAAGCCTTATATAAAGCCTTTAGGTAATCCAGAAGTTCATCATGTGTGCTCTGGTAGTGCACTTTGATTGACACACACAGAGTTTTATCACTGACAAAGACATTATATAATCTGCCATCATTAGTATCAATATAATCTGTTGACTCTTCTACTTGGCTGAATCCACTAAAGTTGGTCAAATCTGTAGAGTCCATATTTACCAGGATTTATTGTCACCATTAGGCAGAGATTAAGAAATAATAGGATTTCACAGAATAGCACTTGTTTGTATAGAGATTAACTAAGTATGTCCCAGATGGTTAGGTCCAATTATGTCCGTTTTATTTTCCATATATTTCAACAATTTTCATTGAATAACTCAAAATTTAAAATTCAGAACACAAATTAGAATCCAGAGAGTTATTGTTTGTTTCTTTGTGAGTAATCACATATATTTTTTCCCAAATTCGATCAATAGAACAAGCACTTCCAATTAATATTTCTCAGAGCTAGAAAAACCATGTCCTCTCACTTCGACTGACATTCCTCCTCCTTTTTTGCTTATTCCCAACCCTACCCCTGCAAACTGAACTGTCCAAAATGTTCTAGAATGTTAAATGGCACTTCTAGAACTGTTCTAGAATGATTCTAGAAGTGTCATTTAATGTTCTAGAACAGTTCTTGAACTTAAATAAAAACTTTTCGCAGTGGTATGTTGTTGGTATCTTCAGTTGCCATAAAAGCATCAAACTTGGCCACTGAATGTACATTGTAACAGTCATTTATTAGAGGGAGTAATGCTATAGCTATAATGTGCCGATATTTATACCTGGCTCTTTTGCATAATTATGTAATGACCCCATTTTGGCAATGTTTTCGTAGACACTCATCTAATGGAATCTAAAAGACATTGCTGATGAAAACAATGTTGAAAATGAAGTTGTCAGTTTACTGTAGGTGCTCTAGATTCTAATAAAAATCCATTAATATATTATTTTTTTTTCGAATCCCATCTGTCAACCAAGAGTATCTGTTATTATAGGTTACCAGCATCAAAGTAGGTCAGCTTAGTGCGCTTGCACTCGATAGTCATCAATAAAAGAGAATTTTGTTGACTAAATATATACTTTTTATCCCAACCCTAAAGCCGCGGCCTTAGCGCAGTTGATAGCGCATCTGCCTCTAACACGAGAGAGGTCCCGGGTTCAATACCCGGCTGTGGCAAATACCCGGCTGCAGCAAATATCATTTCACTGAAAACAGATTAGCATGGCACAGTTGGTAGCGCATCTGCCTCTCATTAGAGAGGTCCTTGGTTTGATACCCGGCCACGGCAAATACCGTTTCTGACAAAAATGTCACCCACCAATGGTTTGATATTGTAAACCTAAGTGGGCGAGCAGCTAGAGGCTCGGTTAGTGTGTTTTGGTAGTACTGGTATGAGAAGCAGCAGGAATCCATGGTTAGGTGCTCCAGCCGCCGTGATATGACCCTGGCAGTTGAAAACGGCGTAAAACCCCAATAAACCAACCCAACCCTTTGTTGTGGGTATCCATAGTTTATTTACATCAAAATGGGTTAGTAAACCTTTCAACAGTCATCAATAGGGGAGAATATGTAAAGAAATTCCATTGTTTTCTCATAAGAACCCTATGTCGTGAGTATCTATAGTTTACTGGCCTCAAACTAGGCTACCCAAGTTTGCATGCACTCAAAAATTGATCTCTTGTATAATGTAATAAATTTACTTATAACTTCATTATAGATGACAAAATTCCAGACTCTTCCGAATTTAAGGTTGTGTCAGATGACAGCTTATTACTTTTCCTTTAGGAATTCAAGATGATTTTGCAGCTTTTCAACAAAAACCTTGTAACTGCAGCTTTAAACAAGCTACAGTTACAAGGTTTTTGTTGAAAAGCGAATACTTGTTCACTTATATAATGGTCCCACTATTAATGCCTCGTTTTGGTGTCCTTTGTCAAGAATGTTTGGAACCATTTTGCCACAATGTTTGCTATGCGAAGACTTACAAATTTTCAGCCTTTTCTAGTTTTCAAATTGAAGTCTGATAGTGGTATTATGCTGAGATTCTTTCCCAAGCAAGGTATTGAAGTCCTAAATAGAAAATGTTTGTGATGATATTGAGACAAAAGAAGAAAATGCTTATTACATACAAGCATTTCCTCCTTTTGCCTCAGTATTATCTCAGATATGTTTCAGACAAATCCTATCTTTACCAACATCAATTTTGTCACCTGGAGGAGCCTCCAAGTTGGGCCAGTCTATGATTTGGTTGTGTGGGAAAGGGTTAACTTGTCTGCCACCTGTTGGAACAGAAAGAGTTACAGACAAAAAATAAATAGCAATGAATTTTGTGCTAAAAATAGAATGATTCAAGTCATAGTTACGATATTTCATAGCAACGTTCATATACAAATTGTTTGTCTTAAAAATATGTCATGGTTTACTTGATAAAATCGTTCCCTATTGACTTGTCTAAGATTTTGTTGTTTGGGAACATGTAGCAACAAGTTCCCTGGTAGAATGTGTAGCGTTGCACATGCATTGTTGTTGCATTAAAAGACCCAGTGAACTTATTGTTAATGCACACTAGTTCACCTCATTTATCAGGAATAGACAAATTTGATGGGACTCGCCCTAACCCTTCCTTAACCCTTTCCCAAACGGCAAAATTTCGGGTGATCCAAATCAAAAACTACCAAAAATGACAAAATGGAATTTATTAAAGATAGAATTTGTGTAAAATATGGCAAAGAAAATATTGAGACAAAAGGAGAAACTGCTGGTTGTCAGCAGTTTCTTCTTTTGTTTCAATGTTTTCCCAAGCTTATTCTCTTAGGGACGTCAAAACCAGGTCTTGTTTGGGAAAGGGTTAACCCTCTCCCAAACACATAATTTTAGGGCAGTCCTATTCAAAAGCGGATTTAACCGACAAATTTGATGTTAAAAAGGAAGGCATTTGTGTAAAACATAGTCCAGAAAATATTGAGACAAAAGGAGAAACTGTTGGTTATCAGCAGTTTCTTCATTTGTCTCAATGTTTTCGCAAACCTTTTAGAATAGGGACGTCAAAACCGGATCTTGTTTGGAAAAGGGTTAAACAACAAAATAACGGACCTTCCCAAATTCAAGCGAGAATTGCAGAAAAACTTTTCCCCAAATTTCTGGTTTAGATAACTTCAGTTATAGCTTAGATAGAAAGAAAATGCTGATGACTATTATTTTCTCTATTCTTTCTAATGATAATGATTCTTTCTATAACTTTTATTAGCATGATTAGAATATTAAAGTTTCTAATTAAGGACTATTCAAAAATTATGTCTGGGAAAGGGTTAAAATTGGCGCTTGATTACAGGTCATTGCTCTCTCAATAATAGAGATAGGTAAAGAAATTATAAGGGGAAATACCGGTAAGAAATGCAGAGGTAGCACCACAGGTAAATGGTCTCAGATTTTCAAAAGGGCACTGTCTGATTCTGATATCCCCTGCGAAAAAGTTCATTTTAAGTTCTGGAACTGTTCTAGAATGTTCTAGAACATTCTAGAACATTAAATGGCACTTCTAGAACAGTTCTTGAAGTGCCATTTAATGTTCTAGAATAGTTCTTGAACTTAAATGAACTTTTTTCAGGGGCAGTTAGTCCTGAGTTACAGGTTTGAGTCAAGCTGAAATCTTTCATGGTAGGCATGTCTTTGCGCATGGCGCTTCACTGCCCTAAGTTTCAAGTACGGGTGATACTCTAAGGAATTGTAATATGACTGAAAATTGTTGAAAGTAATGTACAACTGCATACAAAAAACAACATTCTGTCTTAAGACTTGGCATCGGTTTTGGTACAAAACCATAAAACAGTTGAAATGGAGCATCCTTTTTACATGTCAAAGTTAAATTTCTATTCTACATTGAGTCCTTTATGTAGAATTACTCATTTGAGTGATAATTTTTACTTGCTGACCTTAACCAATCGATGATAGACGGGTTTGATGGGCTCCGGGAACAAAAGACAAGACAATAAAGATCGTTATCGTTCTGATAATGTCGATCATAGGTACTTAAAAATGCTCATCGAGGGTGTAGTGTAAAACTTTTGTTATGCATATTGCTGCTTTTCTTCTAAAACCTTGTAACTGCAGCTTTAACAAGCTGCAGTTACAAGGTTTTCGAAGAGAAGCAAAGATTTTATGCACTTTAGGTAGTTCTGGGCTTAACCCATGGTCGTGTCCATGCAGGCCATGCACTTTTTCAGTTTGACCTGAGTTTAGGTAAATTTCAAGTCAGCCATGAGTCCTAACTGGTTTAAGACATAGCTATTAGTTTCTTAATATCTCCAGACCCATTGCAGGGGTCGTGAGTTCGAAATCTCGCCTTGGCCAATATCAGTTCTTATATTTGACAAGTCATTTGTCTCTCACCAATTGGTGTGAATCATCTATGTGAGAGAGCAGCTGGAGGCTTGGATTGTGTATTCTGGTAGTACTGCAGGTGAGACTGAAATACCAGGAATCCACCATTAGGTAATCATTATCTGATAGGAAATCAACTACTGTGGCTAGAAATTTTAGTAAATAATAAATAACAACTGTTATTACTGTTTTGACTAAAATCTGGATTCAGTTTGAGTTCATTGGGGTTTTACGCCGTTTTCAACTGCCAGGGTCATATCGCGGTGGCTGGAGCACCTACCCATGGATTCCTGTTGTTTCTCGAACCAGCTCTACCATAACACTTACAGAGCCTCCAGCTGCTTGCCCACTTAGGTTAACGATTTCAAACCCATTGGTGGATGATAATTTTGTCAGAAAGGGTATTTGCCGCGGCCAGGTATCGAATCAGGGACTTATCGAATGGAATGAGAGGCAGTTGCGCTACCAACTGTGCTAAGGTTGCGGGTTTCAGAGTATGATATCTAATAGGAAATGAGCTACCATTGCTAGAATTTTAGTAAACAATAACAAACAACTCTTATTACTGTTTTGACCAAAATCTGGATTCAGAGCATGATATCTTATAAGAAATCAGCTACTTTTGCTAGAATTTTACTAAACAAGAACTAACAACTCTTATCACTGTTTTGATGAAAATATGGATTCAGAGTATGATATCTGATAGGAAATCAGCTACTGTTGCTAGAATTTTAGTCAACAATAACTAACAACTCTTATTACTGTTTTGACCAGAATTTGGATTCAGAGTATGATGTCTGATAGGAAATCAGCTATTGTTGCTAGAATTTTAGTAAACAATAACTAACAACTCATATTACTGTTTTGACCAAAATCTGGATTCAGAGTATGATGTCTGATAGGAAATCAGCTACTGTTGCTAGAATTTTAGTAAACAATAACTGAAACTCTTATTACTCATTTGATCAAAATCTTGATTCAGAGTATGATATCTGATAGGAAATCAACTACTGTGGCTAGAATTTTAGTAAACAAAAACTAACAACTCTTATTACTGTTTTGACCAAAATCTGGATTCAGAGTATGATATCTGATAGGAAATCAGCTACAGTGGCTAGAATATGAGTAAACAATAACTAACAACTCTTATCACTGTTTTGACCAAAATCTGGATTCAGAGTATGATATCTGATAGGAAATCGGCTACAGTGGCTAGAATATGAGTAAACAATAACCAACAACTCTTTATCACTGTTTTGACCAGAATCTGGATTCAGAGTATGATGTCTGATAGGTAATTAACTACTGTTGCTCAAATTTTAGTAAACAAGTACTAAGAACACTTATTACTGTTTTGACCAACATCTGGATTCAGAGTATGCCATCTGATAGGAAATCAAGAACTGTGGCTAGAATTTTTGAATACTTGCAACTCTAATATTACTGTTTTGACCAAAATCTGGATTCAGAGTATGATGTCTGATAGGAAATCAGCTACTGTTGCTAGAATTTTAGTAAACAATATCTTACAACACTTATTATTGTTTTGACCAAAATCTAGAGTCAAAGTATGATACCTGATAGGAAATCAGCTTCTGTTGTTAGAATTTTAGTAAACAATAACTGACAACTCTTATTACTGTTTTGACCAAAATCGGGATTCAGAGTATGATATCTGATAGGAAATCAGCAACTGTGGCTAGAATTTTAGTAAACAATAACTAATAACTCTTATCACTGTTTTGACCAAAATCTGGATTCAGAGTATGATATCTGATAGGAAATCAGCTACAGTGGCTAGAATATGAGTAAACAATAACTAACAACTCTTTATCACTGTTTTGACCAGAATCTGGATTCAGAGTATGATGTCTGATAGGTAATCAACTACTGTGGCTAGAATTTTAGTAAACAAGTACTAAGAACACTTATTACTGTTTTGACCAACATCTGGATTCAGAGTATGCCATCTGATAGGAAATCAAGAACTGTGGCTAGAATTTTTGAATACTTGCAACTCTAATATTACTGTTGTGACCAAACTCTGGATTCAGAGTATGATGTCTGATAGGAAATCAGCTACTGTTGCTAGAATTTTAGTAAACAATATCTTACAACTCTTATTATTGTTTTGACCAAAATCTAGAGTCAAAGTATGGTACCTGATAGGAAATCAGCTTCTGTTGCTAGAATAATAGTAAACATTAACTGACAACTCTTATTACTGTTTTGACCAAAATCTGGATTCAGAGTATGATGCCTGATAGGTAATCAGCAACTGTTGCTAGAATTTTAGTAAACAATAACTTAACAACTCTTATTACTGTTTTGACCAGAATCTGGATTCAGAGTATGATGTCTGATAGGAAATCAGCTACTGTTGCTAGAATTTTAGTAAACAATAACTAACAACTCATATTACTGTATTGAACAAAATCTAGATTCAAAGTATGATACCTGATAGGAAATCAGCTTCTGTTGCTAGAATTTTAGTAAACATTAACTGACAACTCTTATTACTGTATTGAACAAAAGTTGGATTTGGAGTATGATGTCTGGTAGGAAATCAGCTACTGTTGCTAGAATTTTAGTAAACAATAACTAACAACTCTTGTTACTGTTTTGACCAGAATCTGGATTCAGAGTATGATGTCTGATAGGAAATCAGCTTCTGTTGCTAGAATTTTAGTAAACATTAACTGACAACTCTTATTACTGTATTGAACAAAAGTTGGATTTGGAGTATGATGTCTGGTAGGAAATCAGCTACTGTTGCTAGAATTTTAGTGAACAATAACTAACAAATCTTTTTACTGTTTTGACCAGAATCTGGATTCAGAGTATGATGTCTGATAGGAAATCAGCTTCTGTTGCTAGAATTTTAGTAAACAATAACTGACAACTCTTATTACTGTTTTGACCAAAATCTGGATTCAGAGTATGATGTCTGATAGGAAATCAGCTTCTGTTGCTAGAATTTTAGTAAACAATAACTGACAACTCTTAATACTGTATTGAACAAAATCTGGATTTATAGTATGATGTCTGATAGGAAATCAGCTACTGTTGCTAGAATTTTAGTAAACAATAACTGACAACTCTTGACCCTTTCCCAAACAACACAATTTTAGGGTGATCCATTTCAAAAACTGCCACAAATGACAAAATAGATGTTATTAAAGATATGATTTGTGTAAAATATGGCACTGAAAATATTGAGACAAAAGGAGAAAGTGCTGGTTATCAGCAGTTTCTTCTTTTGTTTCAATGTTTTCCCAAGCCTTTTCTATTAGGGACGTCAAAACCAGGTCTTGTTTGGGAAAGGGTTAATACTGTATTGAACAAAATCTGGATTCAGAGTATGACGTCTGATAGGAAATCAGCTACTGTTGCTAGAATTTTAGTAAACAATAACTAACATTTCATATTACTGTATTTAACAAAATCTAGATTCAAAGTATGATACCTGATAGGAAATCAGCTTCTGTTGCTAGAATTTTAGTAAACAATAACTGACAACTCTTATTACTGTTTTGACCAACATCTGGATTCAGAGTATGCCATCTGATAGGAAATCAAGAACTGTGGCTAGAATTTTTGAATACTTGCAACTCTAATATTACTGTTTTGACCAAAATCTGGATTCAGAGTATGATGTCTGATAGGAAATCAGCTACTGTTGCTAGAATTTTAGTTAACAATAACTGACAACTCTTATTACTGTTTTGACCAAAATCTGGATTCAGAGTATGATACCTGATACGAAATCAGCTTCTGTTGCTAGAATTTTAGTAAACAATATCTTACAACTCTTATTATTGTTTTGACCAAAATCTAGAGTCAAAGTATGGTACCTGATAGGAAATCAGCTTCTGTTGCTAGAATAATAGTAAACATTAACTGACAACTCTTATTACTGTTTTGACCAAAATCTGGATTCAGAGTATGATGTCTGATAGGAAATCAGCAACTGTTGCTAGAATTTTAGTAAACAATAACTTAACAACTCTTATTACTGTTTTGACCAGAATCTGGATTCAGAGTATGATGTCTGATAGGAAATCAGCTACTGTTGCTAGAATTTTAGTAAACAATAACTAACAACTCATATTACTGTATTGAACAAAATCTAGATTCAAAGTATGATACCTGATAGGAAATCAACTACAGTGGCTAGAATTTTAGTAAACAATAACTGACAACTCTTAGTACTGTTATGACCAAAATCTGGATTCAGAGTATGATATCTGATAGGAAATCAGCTACTGTTGCTAGAATTTTAGTAAACAATAACTGACAACTCTTATTACTGTATTGAACAATATCTGGATTCAGAGTATGATGTCTGATAGGAAATCAGCTATTGTTGCTAGAATTTTAGTAAACAATAACTGACATCTCTTTTTACTGTTTTGGCCAGAATCTGGATTCAGAGTATGATGTCTGATAGGAAATCAGCTTCTGTTGCTAGAATTTAGTAAACAATAACTTAACAACTCTTGTTACTGTTTTGACCAAAATCTGGATTCAGAGTATGATGTCTGATAGGAAATCAGCTACTGTTGCTAGAATTATAGTAAACAACTGACAACTCTTATTATTGTTTTGACCAAAATCTAGAGTCAAAGTATGATACCTGATAGGAAATCAGCTTCTGTTGCTAGAATTTTAGTAAACAATAACTTAACAACTCTTGTTACTGTTTTGACCAAAATCTGGATTCAGAGTATGATGTCTGATAGGAAATCAGCTACTGTTGCTAGAATTTTAGTAAACAACTGACAACTCTTATTACTGTATTGAACAATATATGGATTCAGAGTATGATGTCTGATAACAAATCAGCTACTGTGGCTAGAATTTTAGTAAACAATAACTGACAACTCTTATTACTGTTATGACCAAAATCTGGATTCAGAGTATGATATCTGATAGGAAATCAGCTACTGTTGCTAGAATTTTAGTAAACAATAACTGACAACTCTTATTACTGTATTGAACAATATCTCGATTCAGAGTATGATGTCTGATAGGAAATCAGCTATTGTTGCTAGAATTTTAGTAAACAATAACTGACAACTCTTTTTACTGTTTTGACCAGAATCTGGATTCAGAGTGTGAGGTCTGATAGGAAATCAGCTACTGTTGCTAGAATTTTAGTAAACAATAACTAACAACTCTTATTACTGTTTAGACCAATATGACTATAACAGGACTCGTGGAAGAGCTGTTAAACCCCTATTAATCAATCACTCCAGACCCACTGACCCTATTGCATTGAAACTTTGCATGTCAATGATGAACTTAAGCATTGAGTTGAAGGCCAAGGCCTATAACTATCCCAAGTATTTTAGGCAGATAAACATTTATTGTGTTTTTCTCCTTAGAAAATTCTATGGTCAACTTAATTCCAAAGCATTTTGTTGAAGAAGAGAGAGACTGGCAGAGCAAAAACTCACATATCACTGGACATTACATTTGGTGATTGGGTTTATTGTTGTTTTACGCTGTTTTCAACTGCTATTGTGGTATCGTAGGTTGGTGAAATTTTGTTGATTTTTTTTAGCTCACCTGAGCACGATAGTGCTCATGGTGAGGTATTGTGATACCGCTGTGTCCGTCGTCCGGCGTCCGTCGTGCGTTGTGCGTTGTGCGTCGTCCGTCGTCCGTCAACCTTTGGCTTGTGTGCACTCTAGAGGCCACATTTTTTGCCCAATCAAGCTGAAATTTGCTCAGAATGATTGTCTTGATGAAATCTCGGACAAGTTCGAAATTGGGTCATCTTGGGTCAAAAACTAGGTCACGGGGTCAAATCTTAGAAAAACCTTGTGTGCACTCTAGAGGCCACATTTTTTGCCCAATCAACCTGAAATTTGCTCAGAAGGATTGTCTTGATGAAATCTTGGTCAAGTTCGAAATTAGGTCATCTGGGGTCAAAAACTAGGTCACGGGGTCAAATCTTAGAAAAACCTTGTGTGCACTCTAGAGGCCACATTTTTTGCCCAATTAACCTGAAATTTGCTCAGAATGATTGTTTTGTTGAAAATCTCGGACAAGCTCGAAATTAGGTCATCTGGGGTCAAAAACTAGGTCACAGGGTCAAATCTTAGAAAAACCTTGTGTGCACTCTAGAGGCCACATTTTTTGCCCAATCAACCTGAAAATTGATCAGAATGATTGTCTTGATTAGATCTCGGACAAGTTTGAAATTGGGTCATCTGGGGTCATAAACTAGGTCATGAGGTCAAATCTTTGTAAAACCTTGTGTGCTTTCTAGAGGCCACATTTTTTGCCCAATCAACCTGAAATTTGCTCAGAATGATTGTCTTGATGAAATCTTGGTCAAGTTCGAAATTGGGTCATCTTGGGTCAAAAACTAGGTCACGGGGTCAAATCTTAGAAAAACCTTGCATGCACTCTAGAGGCCACATTTTTTGCCCAATCAACCTGAAATTTATTCAGATTGATTGTCTTGATGAAATCTCGGACAAGGTCGAAATTGGGTCATCTGGGGTCAAAAACTAGGTCACGGGGTCAAATCTTAGAAAAACCTTGCATGCACTCTAGAGGCCACATTTTTTGCCCAATCAACCTGAAAATTGATCAATTCTCGGACAAGATAGAAATTGGGTCATCTGGGGTCATAAACTAGGTCATGAGATAAAATCTTTGTAAAACCTTGTATGCACTCTAGAGGCCACATTTTTGCCCAATCAACCTGAAAATTGATCAGAATGATTGTCTTGATCAATTCTAGGTCAAGAGGTCAAATCTTAGTTAAACCTTGTGTGCACCCTAGAGGTAACAAATTTTGTCCAATCAACCTGAAAATTGGTATACAAAAAGTTATATCAGGTGAGCGCTTCAGGGCCAATGGCCCTCTTGTTTAACAGAATGTTTGATTATGGGTAAATAAAAGATTTTGTCAATCATATTGTAGACCGTAACTATACAGCAGTAAGTGATCTGTAGTTACAAGGTATTTGAAGAAATGTGACATGTAAAATAACCATAATGGGCGTATTCAAATCATGAACATGCCATAAAGGAGTTCATTGTCACATGTATGTTAAGTATAATTTGTATATGTAGGGGGGTTTATGACGACCTCGGATGTACGCCACTTTTGACCTGGATTGACAAGCTGCTAAATGGCCCAGAAAGCAATGTATACCTTGTACATGGATCATGAATAATTATAGATCTGTAAACTGTGGCTCATACATCTTGGTTCTGGTGAGCGATTTAGGACCATCATGGTCCTCCTTAAAGAAATGTGACATGTAAAATAACCATAATGGGCGTATTCAAATCATGAACATGCCATAAAGGAGTACATTGTCACAATTGTATGTTAAATACATACATGTATGTAGGGGGGTTTATGACGACCTCCAATGTACGCCACTTTTGACCTGGATTGACAAGTCGCTAAATGGCCCAGAAAACAATGTATACCTTGTACACGAATCATGAATAATTATTGTCAACCCTTTCCCAAACAAGACCTCAGGTTTTGATGTCCCTATCAGAAAAAGCTTGAGAAAACATTGAGGCTAAAGAAGAAAATGCTGATAATCAGCATTTTCTTCTTTTGCCTCAATATTTTCTGTGCTACATTGTACATGAATAACTGTCCTTATTACCATACATTATGTTGTGTGCAGCAGCTTTCAATTCAAATAAGACGCCCATGAAATTTTGTTGTTTGGGAAAGGGCTGATGTCTATATTCCACCTACACGATATCGTTAGTGGGGAGTCAAAACCTTGTAACTGCAGCTTGACAAAGCTGGAGTTACGAGGTTTTGATCCACCACGGGCGATATGTTAATGACAGCAGTGAGGGTGGAGGAAATAGAATAATCGTAATGACGATTTTCGTTGATTTCATTCACTTGCATTGTAACTATTGTTTTAACCCATTACCAGACAGCAAAAATTTAGGGTGATCCACTTCAAAAAATGTCATAGATGACAAAATGAATGTTATTAAAGATAGGAATTGTGTAAAATATGGTATAGAAAATATTGAGACAAAAGGAGAAACTGCTGGTTATCAGCAGTTTCTTCTTTTGTCTCAATGTTTTCGGAATTTCCTAAGCATTTTCTATTAGGGACGTCAAAATCAGGTCTTGTTTGGGATAGGGTTAACCCATTACCAGACAGCAAATTATTATATTGAACTGGTCCACATTCAAAGATGTTGTAGACAACAATTTCAAGTGAGTGCAATTTCACAGAGCTTGGTCCTTCTTGGTGAATAACATTTTGGGAAATGAAGAAATTGCTTGTCACAACAGCCTTGGAAGTAAAATCTGTGCATAGTTCATGCCTTTGCCCTGTATGACTGGGGGCCCCTTAATTCAGATGTTTTAAACGCCATTCACAAGCCAATCAGTTTCCAATGTCAGGGCTGCGTTCAGTAGACAAACTGTTAGTTATTGTTACCAACATTGGCAACTTCTTTGACACAAATTTCACAGAATTGACCGAGTATTCCGAATGAAACGGCTAACTGTTAGCTAACGTTTTGTCTTACTGAACACAGGGCAGGGGAAGGGGGTGGGGGAGCATTTGTCTTTCGGATAATAAGAGGTACAGATTTGGTGCAGTTGCAAGTAACAGTCTGGACTTGTAACACAGAGGTTCCAGGTTGGAGCTCCTGCCTCTCCAGTCTTTCAGTTAAAGACTTTAACTTAGTGATCTTATGACTCAAGCTGTTTATGTAGTCTGGTGCAAAACTCCATTCAATCAATCCATCAATGTTATTTACAAACACATCTTGTTGCACCTTATTTTGTAGTCTGCAACATTTTGGATTTGGTCCTGTCCAACATGTCCAACATTTATGGCAAAGAAAGGGAAAATGTCCTCTATTATTAGCTTAAGGTTACTAGCATCATCAATTATTCTGGGTATTAAACCTTTTCCCAAGCAGGGAAAAAATAGACTGTTCCAATTTGAGAGATGCAGCAGACAGCAAAGTGAATGTTGAAAAATATTTGATTTAAACACAATATAGCGCAGAAAATATTGATGCAAAAGAAGAAAATGCTGATTATCAGCATTTTCTTCTTTTGCAGCAATGTTTTCCCAGGCTTTTCCTATAAGGTTTGTAAAAATCTGGGGGCGTTTGTTAAAAAGGGATAATGGAATAAAAAACGGTTATGGCATCTTGGCAGAGTGTTGCACCATGGGTAACCAAGGCTATAAATGGCTGCCTTTCAACAAAAGCCTCATAACTGCAGCTTGTTCTAAGCTGCAGTTACGAGGTTTTTGTGGAAAAGCGGCGAAATTATCGACCAGGTCACTGGTTCACTAACTGCTTAATATAGTTTTGCCCACCTAATCATAAAAGTACATGATTAACCCTTTCCCAAATGGAAAAAATTTTGAGGATTCGAATTTGAGAGCTGTTGTTTACAACAAAATGGGTGTTCATGAAGATGATATTTGTGCACAATATAGAATATTGAAGCAAAAGGTGAAAATTCTTCTATTGCGTCAATGTTTTCTCAAGCGTTTTCTTCTATCTATGTCAAAACTGGTCTAGAACTGGCCCCAGTTTCTTGAAAAAACTTAAGTACGTTCTCAGACTCAAATCTGAGCACTGTGCTCAAATCACAAGAAATTCATGTAAACTTCAATTGAATACCAATCAACGTTGATTGGTATTCAATTGAAATTGAGCATGTACTCATGAGAATATACTTAAGTTTTTTCGAGAAACCGGGGCCTGGTCTCTAATAAAAATGTTGCTGAAGACTTTTAGCAGAACTAAGGAAATTCCTTTCTCAAGGCTTTCCTTGCTAAGGAATACAATTTCTATACATTTTGTCACATTTAGATTATTTTCCGCACCTTCATTCATTTTAGAGCAGTCTAGGATTTTGTCATTTGGGAAAGGATTGATCATAAAGTACATGATTATGCAAGCTAGATCTACTTCTTTAGTAGCTATAGGTGCTGAAATACTGGTATAGTGCACCAATACTTAATACTCGGGACAACTGAACCAAAATCAAACATTATAAGTGATGCTTTTAAATGCCCTTGGGAAACATTGTGGAAAAAGGAGAAATTTACATTGCTTGTGACATGCAATTTCTTCATTTCCCACAATTGTCTTGTACTTAGAAAGAGCAAGAAAATTTTTAATGTGAAAAATCATAGAACATAAAATTTCATTCACTAGAAATTTTCATCTGCAATATCTCTGTGTTTGGTGTCTGGACCAATCAAAAATATTGGCAAAGTCTGTCAATGGAGGGTCTCAAGAATGCATAATGGAAATGGGGTCATTACATTATGTAGATGTCATGTACATCTTTAGGCCTGGTCACATACAATTCCGTGTTCGTATCATGTCCCCATAGCAACCAAAAATAGGCTGTACTTGCTCTGGCTGTGATGTGGGTGCGTAATCGGGTATGTCTCCAGGCCTGTAATGTTTTAATGAAACTGGTCCTTATTTCGCAAAGGGTATAAATCTTTATTTAGATGTCTTAAATTTAATCAGGGTCAATGTCTTTTTATCATCATTTATTCCTTTCCCAATTAGGACCTGGTTTTGACAGCCTGATAAGTGAGAAAAACCTGAAATGAATAGAAGAAAATGCTAATAACAACATTTTCTCCTTTTCCCTCAAGGATTTTTATGCTGCAAACTGAAAATTCTCTGTTTTCCGTAACGTTTATTATGTTGTCTTCACAGCATTTGAAATTGGACCAATCTAAAATGTGTGTCATTTGGGAAAGGGTTAAGTCTTGCTACTTAGACAAATTAATTTTGTAGACCCTTATACACAGATTAGAATTTTAAACTGGTCTTATATATATTTCCCAAACAACACCTGGCCCCGGTTTCTTGAAAAAAAACTTAAGTATATTCTCATGAGAACATGCTCAACTTCAAAGGGATACTCTCCACCGTTGAAGGGTATTCGATTGAAGTTCACATGGATTTCGTGCGATTTGAGCATGGTGCTCAGATTTGAGCATGAGAACGTACTTAAGTTTTTTCGAGAAACCGGGGCCTGGTTCTGAAGTCCCTAATGGAAATGGCTTGGGAAAACATTGAGGCAAAAGAAGACAATGCTTATAACCAATATAATGAATGATGAATCTTTCTTTGCCAACTTAGTAACATGTTTCCCAAACGGCAAACTTTAAGGGTGATCCACTTCACAAACTGACACAAATGACAAAATGGAAGTTATTGGAGATAGAGTTTGTGTAAAATATGACATAGAAAATATTGAGACAAAAGGAGAAACTGCTGGTTATCAGCAGTTTCTTCTTTTGTTTCAATGTTTTCCCAAGCCTATTCTATTAAGGACGTCAAAACCAGGTCTTGTTTGGGAAAGGGTTAAAATAAGCTGCAGTTACTAGGTTGTGAAGACTAAAGCTTCAATAATTATGTAATAACTAATAACCCCAGTTTGGCTATATTTTCTTGGGACACAATCAACTAAAAGATTCTGCCAATGATTATTAGTTTGCCCTGGGTTAATGTTTGTGCACTCTACTCCATTTCAATAAATAATAGATGAAACATGTTTTATAGCATTTTGGTTGCAAAGTTCATGTAGTACTCAGGTTCAAATATTGAATTGTATTTAACGGGAATTAGCCCTTTCCTAACCAATAAAATTCAAGGGTAGTCCAATTTGAAAGTTACCACAGACGACAAAATGGGTGTTGATAATGAAGCTTATATGCACAACATGACACAGAAAATAATGAGGCAAAAAGTTTACACAAACAGTTCATATTGCGGACATCAAAACCAGGTCTCGTTCTGGAAACGGTAAAGGTTTCTGAAGGCATGTTTCTATATACCTTCATCTATCAATATATATGCCTCGGCCAGGGCGCAGTTGGAAGCGCAGAGAATCTTATTATTGATGTCCGGGTTTGATTCCTGGCTGTGGCAAATATCCTTTCTTACGAAATTGTCGCCCACCAGAAGTTTGTTGATCGTTCACCTATGTGGGACAGCAGCTGTAGGCTGGGTAAGGATGCTGTGGTAATACTGGTATGAGAAATTACAGGAATCCATAGTTTGCTTCGCTAGTCGCTGCAGTAAGACCATAGCAGTTGGAAGGACATTAAACCCCTATCAATCAATCAATCAAGCTATTACTCTGAAACGATGCACATGAATGTGGGACCACAAAAAAAAAAGTGTTATAGCCATGCGCGGATCCAGAGGGAGGGTCAGGGGGTCATGACACCCCTGGAATTTGGCGAAAAAAGGGGTTATCCAAAAGATTACTGAATATGTCCCAAATAAGCTGCGTCATTCGTCCCTTTGTGCTGCAACAAACCATTGTTATAGTTATTCCTTCATGCCATGACATGTATCTGCATGCGGATCCAGAGGGGGGGGGAATCAGGAGCCATGACACCCTTGAAATTTGGCGAGAAAAGGGGTTAAAGATCGGATGACCGACCCCCCCCCCCCCCCCCCCCAACGGGAAAAATACCTGATAGTCCACCAAAATTAATTTTCGAGTGCAAAGTCTGCTAGTTGGGCATCTTTACAAAACATTGCTGGTGTGGGGTCATTACATAATTATGCAGATGTCCCAGGTTAAAATGTTGATGGACTACAGGCCCATTGGAAAAGGGGGGGCTAGGAAGAGACAAAGCCCCCCCCCCCCCCGCCAAAATTGGCCAAACATGCTGAATTTTCTTAATTTTACACTGAACATTTTGAGAAGATCCAAATTAGCCCCCCCCCCCCCCCCCCCCCCCCATATTCAGGACGAAGGCTTTAGCCCCCCAATATGAAATTGCTTCCTGGACTATACTTACAGTCCCTTATACTGGTCCATCAATAATTTCTTCTTTTGGCTCACAATTGAATTTCCAAAGGTTTAAGAAGTATGTGTGTGTGAGGGGGGGGGGGGGGGGGGGGGGTGTCCTCTGACTGCTCATTTCAGGTTCCCAATATAATGGACCCTTTCATTAAAATGTAGAACAATTTTTTGTTAATCTTTAAATCTGGCAGGTTCAATGATATTAATTTCAAAAAATATTAATTAACCCTTGGCCAAACGAGACCTTGATTTGATGTCCTTAAATTATACAATATAGCTTTGGAAAAACATAGAGGCAAAAGAAACAAATTATGATAATAAGCATCCTCGTCTCTTTTATTTTCTGTTCTCACAATCATATTCTTTATCAACGTCCATGTTGTCGTCTGAAGCATATTAGAAATTGGAACAGTATAAAAGTTCCCCATTTGGGAAAGGGCTAAAGAGATTGTATTAATGATTATGGATCTATAAATATGGCTATAATCAGTTATTTAATCCTTACCACACATTGACGCTTTTTGACGCCCAACAAGACAAATGCTTTGGAAAACATTGTGGAAAATGAAGAAATTGCTTGTGACAAGCAATTTCTTCATTTCCCACAATGTTTTTACCCCAAAAGACCCAAAAGATGTAGAATAGCAGTCATTTGAAATTTACGCCTGCAAAACTTTGTAATTTAAATCCGTCTAAAATTTTGCTGTCTGGTAATGGGTTAATCCTTACCGTAACATTGACTGATTTTAAGGGGGAATGCTCCAGTTTCCTAAATTTTTTCCCAACAATAGAATCTATTTATATTTTGTATGTTGAAATAACATGTTATAACCAATTGAAGAATAAAATAAAAATGGGTGGTCAGCGATCTTGTTTGAATTTTATAGGCATTTGTATCACATACCCCTACAGCGAAAAAATGCACAATTTCTTGCACCTATCCAAGGTCACTAAAATGCTTAAAAATGCTGTATAATCATCTTTTAGTCCCGAAAACGGATTTAAAGTAATGTCTTACATTTAATAAGAACAGAAAACCCCCAAAAATGTGCTATTATAAACGCGCAAATATATAAAACAGTGTGCTCACGTGTTCAGTTCATCATCAACGAAGCTGAAGTGTTTTTTATCAAAATTTGCATATTTTTGAAAATATTTCATATCCTACATAATAGAATTTGATAAAACTCCGTCATTGTATTAAGCAACATATCCTGGTAATAATTCAAAAAGAAAATGTATAGGTCAGCGCACTTCTTAGTGAATTACAGCAATTTTTATCAGCTTCACACAAATAAAATGACGCAAAACAGTGGTAATTGAGTACACACTTATAACTGTCTTGCTCTAAATAATCGATTTCCATCTTGAGGAAATCAGTTTCGCATAATAAACACGCTTTTACCACCGAAAATGGTAAATTGTAATGACATGTTATATTATTGAAAATATGGTAGCGAAACATATATGGTACGAAACGGTTAATTTCTACAGTAATGACAGAGTGTTCCGAAAAACTGGAGCATTCCCCCTTAATCACTCTGACAGAAAAGTTTTTAGCAAATATTGATAGAAAAAGATGCTAATATTACAACATTTTCGTCTTTTCCGTCAAGTTCTTCTAAACTATGATATTCTTAGGTGTACTTGTAGATCTCACTAAAATGTTTGTGAAATGCTGTAATGTGTTTGATTTGTGACCAGTCTAAAATATTGTCATTTGGGAAGAGGCTTTGAGGTAACCAAGTTCATTTCCACTTGGCCTAATGTTAGCACTAATTATATATAGATTAATGTTCAAATTAAATTTTTAATCTCGTAATAATTTTCCTTGTTTGGAGAAAAAATAAGTTTGATTCTAATACAGTCTTGAAGAGTTATTTTACCATTATGACCCATTTGTCTGTGTGTTGGAAAATTCAATCTTGTCCACATAGCTCAGTTTGTAGTGCATCTTTATCGTCACTCGTGAGGTCTCATGTTTGATCCCGGCTGCGGAAAATGTCCTTTCTGACAAAATTGTCACCCACCAATGGTTTGATGATCGTTAACCTATTAGGTTGAGCAGCTGGAGGCTCTAAGAATGTTGTGGTAGTACTGGCATGAGAAGTGACAGGAATTAATGCTTAGGTGCTCCAGCAATGCAATTATATTGTCTGTTGCAATATATTTGAATTTTAAAGACTTTGGAAAACATTATGGAATATGAAGAAATTGCTTATGACAAGCAATTTCTTCATTTTCCACAATGTTTTCTACTCTTAAAGACCATACAATTCCATTCACTTGAAGTTGTCATCTGCAATATCTTTGAATTTGAAACAGTCTAAAATGTTGCTGTCTGATAATAGGAAATTATATAGAAGTAAGTAGCTAGCGTGAATCCCTACTTAGCAGTAAAGATTAAATTTCATCATTTTCCACAATGTTTTCAAATCTAAACAATATTAAAATCTTTTCACTTGAAGTTGTCGCCTGCAATATCTTTGAATTTCGGAAGAGTCTAAAATGTTGCCGTCTGGTTATGGGATATTTTAGAAATTTATAAAAAGGATGAATCCCTACTTAGCAGTAAAGATAAAATTTGCAGATATGCCGACTTAATTAAATCTAAATTTAACGAGCAGAACTATTTTTGGAATAAAGATTATACATTCGAAGACTGAACATCACAAAATTGGATATTGGGATTTCGTTGAGATCTTTTTGGCATTTAACCAGCTGAAATAATATATTATAGACTAGTAAAATTGAAAGTTGCTGTAGACAACAAAATATGTGTTTCCCAAACAGTGATGCCTTTTGACAGCCTACAAAATAAACATTTATGAAAACATTGTGGAAAATGAAGAAATTGCTTGTAACAAGCAATTTCTTCATTTCCCACAATATTTCTTATACAAAAATGCCAAAAGTGTAAAAATCATGCTTTTGATGTTGTCGTCTTCAACATCTTTGAATTTGTACACTAAGTCTACAATTTTGCCGTTAGGTAATGAGTTTAACCCTTTCCCAAACAACAAAATTTTAGGGTGATCCACTTCAAAAACTGTAAAAAATGACAAAATGGATGTTATTAAAGATAGGATTTGTGAAAAATATGGCACACAAAATATCGAGACAAAAGGAGAAACTGCTGGTTTCAGCAGTTTCTTCTTTTGTTTCAATGTTTTCCCAAGCCATATCTACTAGGGAGGTCAAATGCCAGTCTTGTTTGGGAAAGGGTTAATAGTTCTAGGATTTTGCAAGTATTATAGAACAAACCCTAAGTATTGTAGGCAAGGAGAAGTAATCCTTCGTATTTCCTAAAGCAGAAAATTTGTATAATACTGTATGGAAATCATCAAGGGAAAAGAAGAAAATGCTGCAAATCAGCATTTTCTTCTTCATTCAATGGCTTCCATTTCTCAGATTGGGGCATCAAAATCAGGACAATAATTTT
Source organism: Fragum sueziense (assembly GCA_963680895.1). Lineage (NCBI taxonomy): Eukaryota > Metazoa > Mollusca > Bivalvia > Cardiida > Cardiidae > Fragum > Fragum sueziense. The sequence goes on along the minus strand of OY804594.1, from coordinate 28,952,590 downwards.
CTAATATATTAAAGGGAAACATTTGTGTACATTTCTTCGCTACTGTAATTAGGTCAGGGCATGATACATGTTGTACTAATTGATTCTAACTGATTTGCATTATTAGCTCACCTGAGCACGAAGTGCTCAAGGTGAGCTATTGTGATCGCTTTTTGTCCGTCGTCCGTCCGTCTGTATGTCCGTCCGTCCGTCTGTCAACAATTTGGTGTTTACACTCTAGCATCTACAAATATAAGCCAATCTTAACCAAACTTGGTCAAAGCATGTATGACCATGAGCTATCGGATGAGTTCGAATTTGGGTCAGATCAGACCGGAAAGTCCGGAGTTATCTGCCCTTGAATGTAAAAAATAGCTTCTTTTGACATTGTTTACACTCTAGCATCTACAAATATTGACCAATCAATACAAAAGTTGGAAAAAATGTTGGTGACCATAAGATCTCGGATGAGTTTGATTTTGATTCAGATCGGACCAGAAAGTCAGGAGTTATCTGCCCTCAAAATTGACAAAATTGTCGTTTTTGACCGTTTTCGACTTTGTTTACACTATAGCTTCTACAAATATTGACCAATCAAGACAAAACTTTAACACAATATAAGTGACCGTAAGATCTTAGATGAGTTGGATTTTGGGTGAGATCGGACCAGAAAGTCAGGAGTTATCTGCCCTTGAATGTAAAAAATAGCTACTTTTGACATTGTTTACACTCTAGCATCTACAAATATTGACCAATCAATACAAAAGTTGGACACAATGTTGGTGACCATAAAATCTGGGATGAGTTTGAATTTTGGTTTGATCGGAATAGAAAGTCCTGAGTTATCTGCCCTTGAATTTAACAAAATTGTCGTTTTTCACCGTTTTCGACTTTGTTTACACTATAGCATCTGCAATTATTGACCAATCAAGACAAAACTTTAACAAAATATTAGTGACCATAAGATCTTGCATGAGTTCGATTTTGGGTGAGATCGGACTAGACAGTCAGGAGTTATCTGCCATTGAAAGAAAAAAAGCTACTTTTGACATTGTTTACACTCTAGCATAGATCTACAAATATTGACCAATATATACAAAAAATGGACACAATGTTGGTGACCTTGTATAAGATTTTGGATGAGTTTTTGTTTTGGTTTGGTCGGACCAGAATGTCCTGAGTTATCTGCCCTTGAATTTGACAAAATTGCTGTTTTCGACTTTGTTTTTACTCTAACAACCACAAAATTAATGGTGACCAATCAAGACAAAACTTTGATCTTGGATATAATGGTTAATCACCATAAGATCATGGATGAGTTTGAACTTCAGCACAATAAGACAAGCAGTTGCTGAGTTATCTGCCCTTGAAATGGAAAAAATTCTCGTTTTTGACTTTATTTTCACTCTTTACAACCAGATATATTGACCTATAAAGAGGAAACAGGGACATGATGTTGATGACCATAAGTTTGTTTTCAGTCTTAATGTCACAAATATTAATTGATTCAAACATAACTGTGGCTCATATCATCTTGGTTCAGGTGAGCGATATAGGACCATCATGGTCCTCTTGTACATTTCTATAATATTATATGCAATGTTTTCTCAATAAAAGATATCAAAAGCCATGGATTTTCATAAAAATTTCTATTTCATGTACTTTTCCTTGCTACCTATAATTAGGTCAAATCACATGTAACACTAATTAGTTCTGGCTGATTTGTGTTATGTCATATTACATTACACCTGACCTATATAGAGATAGGTAATTAACTTGTGTATTGATTAACCATTAGCCTGAAGCCTTTTATCAGCCATATGCTACTTTTTTATGACTTTCTTGGAAACTTAAAAGGAAAAAAAAACTTGTAGCCCTTTTCCTATGCAATATTTTATTATGCCCCCAATAGGGAGGCATCATAAATTTGACTTGTCCGTCCGTCCGTCCGTCATTCCGTCCAAAAACTTTAACATTGGCCATAACTTTCTTATTACTTAACATATTCGCTTCATACTTTACCACAACATTCCTTGGTACATTACCTTTCTGTAGGCACATACTTTGGTGACCTTGACCCCTGGATGACCTTGACCTTGAACATAGATTAGCCATAATTTAAAATCAAAGCGGTGTCGGGGGCATTGTCATCTTACAGTGACAGCTCTTGTTTTGAATATTTTCTTCCTTTATCTCAATATTTCCCTAACAAAGGCGGGCTCTTATGATTAACCCATCGTCACACACTGGTGTTTTTGATGCCCCTCAACACAAAGGCTTTTGAAAACATTAAGGAAAATGAAGAAATTGCTTATCTTCATTTCCCACAGAGTTTTTTTACCACAGAAGACCAATTATATGTACTCGCTTTAAATTGTGATCTGCAACCTCTTTGAATTTGGACTAGTCTAAATCTTGCCATTTGGTAATGGGTTAAGCCCCCCCCCCCCACCTCTATCAGCCATAATTGGCACAGTAGCAAATATCTTTTCCAAAATTTATCTTCCTCCTACCAATAGATAGGTGATCATAAACCTTTATGGGATGAGCGGCTGAAGGCTTAGAAGGTTTTAGTACTGGTGAGTTAAGAACCAGAAATCTAAGGTTAGAGGCTACAGCTGCCACAGTAAAACTGAAATACTGTTTTGGAGTCATAGTCAAGCTCTGTAGACTAAATTTAGACAATTAGCCCTTTCCTAAACAAGTACAATGTTTCAGCTTAATTTGATGAATTATCTAGCCTCAAGCCCTGTATCGACATGTGGTATAACTTTCTTAGAAGCTAAAAAGGAAACAGCAGGTTTTATGTTCCCCATGGCCATTTCCAAGATCTACCAAACAAGTGTTTTTAGTACTTGTCCACTTTCCCTAATTATATCCCTTTCCCAAATGGCAAAAATTAAGACTGATCCAATTTAAAAGCTGTTGCGGACGACGAAAAAGATGGTGATAAAGGTAAGCTTTGTGAACAATAAAGCACATGAAATATTGAGACTGAAAGAGAAAATGCTGGTTATCAGCAGTCTTAATGTTTTCGAAATATTGTTTCTTTAAGGACATCAAAAACACAGTGATCTATTTACAATTTAAAGATTGCGAGTCCTGGGGACTCGCTAGATTCCATAACACTGAGTCCAGCTACTAGCTTAGTGAGTCCAGTACACTATTTTTAATAGGAAATCTGTAAAAATTGTTGCATCCTGGGACTCGCTAGAATTAAAACTTTGCATCCCAGAGAACAAATTATGAGTAAAAGTCGCAGGATGCGCAGGTAAAATAATCACTGAAAACATGTCTTATTTTCGAAAGGGATCAAGTCTTACAAAGAGGACAAATTCTGCACAAGTTGCCTGGGGCGGTGTGATGGCAAATCTGATTTATGTTGTCAAGTTTAAGTAGATTAATCTGACATTCTGTCTTTAAATAGACAACAGTCATTGCTTGCTTTTCCCGGTCACAGTGTAGTATGATTTTGACTTGCCCTGCGTTCAGTAGACAAACTGTTAGCTAACGTTACCAACATTTGCAACTTCTTTGACCAAAATTTGACAGAATTGACCTAGTATTCCGAATGAAACGGCTAACTGTTAGCTAACGTTTTGTCTTACTGAACGCAGGGTTGATGTGGACATGACATGGACGCAAAATTTTATCAAAATCATATTTGTTTTGTTCATCTGTATGAAGACCATGGAAAGTTAATTCTGTATATCTGAATTAAGGCTTGTCATTCCTGTACGAAATAATCCGGGCGGATTCCAAGCGGACATGAGGTGGATTATAAGTAAGAGATGGAATTCTATTTTAAGCGAAATATTTAAATTAGTCCGCCTGGAATAAAGTCCGCCCGGATTTCAAGCGGAATTCTATTTTAAGTAACAAAATGAGGCGAAATATTTAAATTAGTCCGCCTGGAATAAAGTCCGCCCGGAATAAAGTCCGCCCGGATTCCAAGCGGAATTCTATTTTAAGTAACAAAATGAGGCGAAATATTTAAATTAGTCCGCCTGGAATAAATTCCACCTGGAAAAAAATCCACCCTGATTCCTAGCGGAATTCTATTTTTAGTAACAAGATGAGGCGGATTATTTAAATTAGTCCACCTGGAATAAATTTCACCTGGAATAAATTCCGCCTGGATTCCGGGTGGAATCCGGGTGGAATTTATTCCTGGTGGGAAAAAAAATCCGCCTGGACTTCTATTTATAGAAGCAAAATAATATTTACTTCACAATTTGTGGGTGGGGAATGGTAAAAATGAACATGAAATAAAAATGAAATTTAGTAAAAAGAACACTCACCAATGTTGCATAATTTGGTCTTGCCACTAAGTGAGCTCCTTAATCTCATGATAATTTTATCATTTTGAATGTAAGCATTCAAATGATGAACAGTTATTTAAAAAAAGTCAGACAAGCAAAATTCCCTCCAATTTTCTGATTACATCATGTAGTAGAACAAAATTAGACTGTAGACTGGAAGGTCGGATTTTCAACAAGTTAATTCTTTATCTTATGACCTATATGAGATGCAGGTGTGATATTTCACACATGGATATATTTTATTAAGACCTTTCATTTAGGATCATGACATTTGACCTTGTGACCTTGACCTTAGAATTTAACCTACATGTATGTTGCAAGAAATTTAATCTGGCCTTTATATTATACAATATTAAAGATAGAGCAATGATATTTCACTCAAATATACACCTTGCTAAGACCTTTCATTTGGGATCATTACCTTTGACCTTATGACCTTGACCTTTAAGTTCAATCTACTTTGAAAGAACTTTGACCTATATCTCATGCACTATTGGAGATAGAGACTTGATATTTCACACCTGAATACATCCTGCCAAGACCTTTCATTTAGAGCCATGACCTTTGATGTTGTGACCTTGACCTTGAAGCTTGACCTACTTTACAAGAACTTCAACATGGCCTGTATCTCACACAATATTAGAGATAGAGCCTTAAGGTATAAAGGGTCTAATTAGCACCAAAGAGCCAGTGGCGAAATTTGAAAAGTGCTAGTAATTCCTAAACTGTGTTACATTTCTATTCCAAATATAAAGATAAGCATTTTGTACGGTTTAGAATTTTGAATTAATGCATATTTACGGAAATATTAGACAAAAATGTTCCAAATTACCTCCCTTGCATATGAATATAGAGTAAAATAATATTTGTAAATAACTTTCTTCTTGAAGCATTATCTTGAAATCCGGCACGGTGAATCAACTCATGTGAAGTGTATTTACAAGTGTGTGTAATTTGGTGCGTTTCGTATGGCTAGAAAGTAGAGTTTTTAATTAGGCCCTTCTTACCTTAATATTTCACTCAAAGATACATCTTGCCAAGACCTTTCATGTTGGATCATGACCTTTGACCTTTTGACCTTGAACCTACTTTGCAAGAACTTTAACCTGACCTATATCTCATACAATATTAGAGATAGAGCCTTTATATTTAACTCAAAGATACATCTTGCCAAGACATTTGATTTGGGACTTTGACCTTATGACCTTGACCTTGAAGGTCAGTCTGTTTTATAAGAGTTTTAACATAGCCTTCTGTTATCTCATTCAATATCAGAGATAGAGTCTTCATATTTCATTTCTGGATACCTCCTGCTAAGACCATATATTTGGGCCCATGACCTTTGACCTTGACCTTGGATTTTGATCTACCTGACAGAACCATTTCCTTGCTTATGTCTTATGCATGTTTAGAGAAGGAGTCTTGGTATTTTACACATGTCATGCATATGTTTAGTGCCTCAACCTTTCATTTGGAACCATGTCCTTTGACCCTGTGATGTTGTGGAAGAACCCACTGCTCTCAAATCTTAGAGTTAAAAAATTCATCCTCCCTCGATTGTCAAAGTTTGAAAATTCCTGGAGGATAATTAGATCTACTTGTCTTCAAATTTCATAAGTTTGAAAAGTCCGCCTCCATTAAATCTCTAAGTTATAAAATTTCGCCTCATGTTATTGTCAAAGTATGAAAATTCCTGTATACATGAAATCAAGATTCCGGGTGGACTTTTATTTTCCAGGCGGAATATGATTACACCAGAGGCGGATTTTAATTCAGATTCCGGGTGGATTTTTTTCCAGGCGGAATACCAAATGTCACAGAGGCGGACTTTATTAGAATTTTCCATGTCCGCCCGGAATTATGTCCAAAAAGCTTTAGTCCGCTTGGATTCCACCCAGAATCCGCCTGGATTCCGCCCGGAGTCCGCCAGGAATTTTCGTACAGGTTGTTGTTGTGTGTCTTGAATTTTTGGGAGACATACAGAACCTGTCATCAGGCTAACTTTTCCTGTGTCACGTAGGGTCCTGATAGCTCCAACTTAGGTAACATGCAAGTCTATCACTCTTCGGGTCCTGTGTTGGAACCTGGCTCTGCCAATATCCTTTACCACATTTGACAAAAGCTCATTTCTCACCAATAGATGAATTATTTATGAATTATCTAAGTGAGATGAGCAGCTGGAGGCTTAAATGATAATGATGATGTGGTAGTACCCTTACTGGTCAGAGAAATATGTCATGAATCCATAGTAAGAATCTCCAGACTGCAACAATTTGACTGAAATACTGCTTAGATTATTACCACACACTGACATTTTTGACACTCCATGGGATAAAGGCTTTCGATAACATTGTGGAAAATGAAGAAATTGCTTTTGTCAAGCAATTTCTTCATTGTCCACAATGTTTTTCTACCCAGAAAGGCTGAAAAATGTAGAGGGGCGGAGGTGGTGCGGTGGAAACGCACTGGACTTTTAACACAGGGGTCGCTGGTTTGATTCCCCGCTTCTCCAGTCTTTCGGATGAAACTTTAAACGGAGGTCCTGTCTCCATATAACCTTAGCTGTTGAGTTGGACGTAAAACTCCATACAATCCAATTCGAAAAATGTTGTCAGCATTTTTGTTCGCATTTTTGTCCTCAACATCTTTGAATTTAGGACTATAAGTATAAAATTTTGCTCTTATGTAATGGCCTGATGTAAAATCAAGCGATTGTTTGAGAAAATTTTAACTGAGTTTCCGTCTTCATATGACTCGACCTGCTGACTAAGACATAAATCTTATTTCAATCAATTTGTTTGACATTTGTCAGCTATTTGTGTAAAATACATATTCCGATATTTCATCATAACATGTAACACCTGGTCGTAAAAAGATTTTTGTAACTGTTGATAGTTATCTTGTCCCAATAAAATGAAAAAAAAATAGAAAAAAATATGGTTTTGGATAATGAACAGTAAAATTGCAGCCGAAATTGCATGAAGTATTTGGTATAGCTTGCGCTAAATGATTGTGTTTATTGGGGTTTTACGCCGTTTTCAACTACCAGGGTCATATCGCGGCGGCTGGAGCACCTACCCATGGATTCCTGTTGTTTCTCAAACCAGTACTACCACAACACCCTTACTGAGCCTCCAGCTGCTCGCCCACTTAGGTTAACGATTTCAAACCCATTGGTGGGTGACAAATTTGTCAGAAAGGGTATTAGCCACGGCCGGGTATCGAACCCGGGACCTCTCGAATGAGGGTCAGATGCGCTACCAACTGCGCTAAGGCTGCGGCCTCTTGCGCTAAATGACCTTGCATAGCATCTCTATAGCTATCAGCTATTGGGATATGGTTAATACTATGATTACTTCTATTTCAGAATATTGGCATCAAAGACGAATTCCACCTGAAATCCCTCCTAATTTGTATAGATGAATTGTGTGGCCGAGAAGTGGATAAGGTAAATATTGTCGCTTTTCAACAAAAACCTTGTAACTGCAGCTTAAACCAAGCTGAAGTTACAAGGTTTTTGTTGAAAAGCAATGATATAAGAAAAAGCCAAGATTTAGAAAAATGTCCTGAATGGCATTTTAGACCAATAAGGATCTAGATCTTCTTTCAATTCAACCGAGCAAAAATCTTGCTGTTTTAGCCATGATCTTGAAATGGGGCCTTATGGCAATGGAGGCTATTATAGGTATAGATCAGACTGTGTACATGCATAGTCTGTTCAAAATCCATGTCATGCTGTTATTCTAATGGAATTTTCATTAGATATAGAAATGAGATTTATCTTGGATATTTCTCATATTGATAGTCCTCCTAGCTGCCAAGGCCTTTTTCGACTATAACCTTTGACTTTGTGACTCTGACCTTGGACATTGGCCTGCTGTATAAAAACTGCAACCTTACTTATATTTTGTGCACTTTTATATTGAGTTTTGATATTTCACAATTGGATACCTCCTGCCAAGACTAAGAGATTCAATTGGGACCATGACCTTTGACCTTGGAGTTTGACTTTACAAAAATTTTAATCTGGCCTATACTGCATGCACTGTTAGAGAAAAATCTTTGGTATTTCACTTTTGACCATCATCTTTGACCTTGACATTGAAGCTTGACAATTCTTATTAATAGTATTGTGTCAGCTGGAGCTCTTAATTATGTATTCCTGTTGCTTCTATGGCCAGTACTACTACAACATCCTTGCATACAGCTGTTCACCTCATTTAGTATCCTAACTTGTGTACGAAAAAAAAAAAAAAAACGGTTTAAGCCTCTCTTACAACCGGTCGTTCATGCTCCTGTGTGCGGTCTGCTTCTAAAACTTAAGCATAGTTAGGGTTTTGGTGGAGGCAACCATGACACAGACTGCAAATAACAAAGAATTGACCAGACATTTCTTTAGCCTCTTTTACAAGCCATCGTGCATCCTTATAAATCATGCTTAAGTTACTCTTGCCAAAATAATTTTGGTCACCAATATTTCCTTCCTTTTCCTCAATATTTAACCTTTATCCAAAGAATCCCTAGGATTGTATTCGTGAGAACATGGAAAACATTGAGAGAATAAGAGACATTGCATCTTTAATAACAGCTTTTCCTGTCCCCCCGTATGTCTTCTAAGGCTCTAAAAGAGGCTGAGGTGGTGCAGTGGTAACACTCTGGACTTGTAACACAGGGTCACAAGTTTGATCCCCTGCTTCTCCAGTCTTTCGGATGAGACTTTAAACTGAGGTGCCGTCTCCATATGACCTTAGCTGTTGAGTGGGACGTAAAACTCCATTCAATCCATTCTATGGCTCTAAGTTGTAACAATTATATTTGCCAGCTGCTGTAGTAAGATATTATTTTGTTGTCCGTTACACCTTTGAATTTGGACTAGACAAAATTTAAGACATAAAAACTTGTCCTGAATGTAGAACAAAAAAGGATCTTTTATGATTAGATCAATATGGCGTTCAATAAGGCTATTGTTCAACCTTGTCCTTGTCTAAAATATGATTAGCTGACCGTTATTGCCTGCCATGTTCCAATACATGATTGTCTTCAACCCATTCCCAGACCACAAAAATATAGGATTGTCCAAAATAAAAGCCATTGACGGATGCCAAACTATATAGACAGGGGTTGAAAAATCCACTCGCCCGCTCGCATTGGCGAGTAAAAAATGCAGTAGGACGAGTAGATTTGGGGACGAACTAGTCCGACGGGGCGAGTGCAAATTTAGGACTTGAATCACGCTGATTGAGGGGAAAAAATAAAGGATACAAAAGAAAGTATTTATTTTAAACTTCATATCGGAAACAATAATATTCGCTGTAAATACGACCTTTCCCTGTTTATGTCGATCAATCCCGAAAGTGAAACTAAACAAGGAAACTACAGTAAATCTGTGTTACTCATATGCGATGATTTGAGCGAGATCAAAGAGGCCGCAAACACATTGATGACGTAGTCATTCCAGTTTCAATATAATCACGCGATTTTTCCGCACCCAAATAAGGTTACGTTTTACTATGATTTGTTTACAAAAGTCGCGCGTGCCAGAAAAGTGCGGGAAAATTGGATGACGCAATGAAAACAAAACGCTATCTACGTAGTAAATACACTGACGTTAGATGGTTTTAACACAGACGGGCTGTCTCTTTCTGTTATGCCACCTCGCGATTACACAAAGAAATTCTTTCACATTTACCGGGTAGTTGTACATATTAAAATGGTGTGCTTACTCGACCAATTGGATCACCAAGGACAACTCTATCGAATCATACATGATTCGATAGAGTTGTCCTTGGTGATCCAATTGCTTACTCGACCATTTCGACAGCTAATCTATCTTTCGAATTAAATAAAAAGTAAGTGTTTACAGTAATGTTAATCGGCGATTGATTTATGGTAGAAGATGGAGTCAAGTCTGAGCCACATTCGATTTAATTGACCATCTTTTTTAATAAAATTGTTGCCTTATTCGCATAGATGACTTTTGAAGTGGCGATCGCCAGCGCGAGCCCTATCTGTCATTTATACCGAAGAAACTTTACTTGTAGAGTCAAAGAGTTATGTTATTTGCATAATAATGCATCCGTAAGAGCCAACAGTCTAAAATTTTCTTCGTCTTTAAGGGCGAGTTGGGTTGCCCTAAGGGCGAGTAGAAATTCAGAGCTACTAGTCCTACAGGACTAGTAGGTTTGAAGAATTTTTTCAACCCCTGATAGAGATCGATTTTATCATTTAAACAGTGACATAGATTCAGACAAGCACAATGATAAAAGTCTTTCTATGTGAGAATAAACTAATCTACTTTTATAACAATATAGTCACAGTATCTATCCCTATTGTACTGAAAACAGCATTGTGGCCATTTTTGAGAATCAGACGAAGTTCAAATTATTTGGGGGATGTAACAATTTGATGTTAGATGTCAAAAATATGTGAGTGGAAACATTGAATTTTGATCAGAATGTTAAGAAAAAAGATGGGAAAAAATGAGAGAATGCTGATTGATGCTAAATGAAAAGAATTTTCTCCTTTTCTTAAAATTGTAAATTGTTTTCCAAATATGTCTGCTTTTAAGGGTCAGCAGAACGATGATTGTTTTAATATTGATTAATGTAAGGAACTAGTTGTTGCTGTTCAACAAAAACCTCGTAACTGCAGCTTGTTTTAAGCTGCAGTTACGAGGTTTTTGTTGAAAAGGAACCTAATGCTGTTGTTCATTACATCACAGGTTCAAATTCTAGCTTGCAGAACAATTAAGATACTTTCTGACATTGGGTGAAAGTTCTTGAGTTTTATGAACAACATGATTGGCTTCATATAAAATAGGAAAGGAAGCCAATGACATGTTGCTTTTGTTTCCAATCTAAGTACAAATAAACTCTTTGTTAGTGCAAAATTGCTGTAAGTGTGCATATGGAACTTTTTTTCGGCTATGTTAGAAAATGTCATAACTACATATTGAATAAGCTGTTGTTACAGCCTGTCTGAACCTGGCTATGATATGCTACACACAAGCTGAACTTTTTCATTAAAGGTCACATAATCTGAGCCTCCAGCTGCTCATCCCATTTAGGTTTATGGGTTACCATTCATTGTTGGGAACCAATGGGTTTGAAATCGTTAACCTAAGTGGGCGAGCGGCTGGAGGCTCGGTAAGGGTGTTGTGGTAGTACTGGTTTGAGAAACAACAGGAATCCATGGTTAGGTGCTCCAGCCGCCACGATATGACCCTGGCAGTTGAAAACGGCGTAAAACCCCAATAAACTCAAACTCATTGTTGGGAAACAAATGTTGGTATATCAACGAAAGAATATTCCTTATGCCTCTGTTTTCTGTTCTATATATTGTTCAAAAATTGTAACTTTGTCTACATCCATTTGTCTTAGAGCAGCTTTAAAATTGGACTGGTCTAAAATTTTGCTATTTCAGAAAGGGTAAAAGAATGTAGAAATATAGATTTAGAATAAACTGCAAGATAAGCAAACCGCTGGGTCATTGTTAAACTATTGTAAGAGCTTATAGAATTATATGCACATACAGTGGTTTTGCAACTATCCCTCAATTTATTGTATGTGACCTTTTATGAAATGTCCGAACTATTGGACAACTTTATTTGACAAAGAATTAGGCTGGTCTTAACCTAGAAGAACTAAGATTCCATCTAAAATGCTCACGGTATACATTGTGACCCATGAGCAGGCTAAGAACAGTTTGTGTCATTTCCATTTGTAATATGACTTATTGGGTTAGAAAACATAGTGAAAATTTTGGAAAATGAAGACATTTACATTGTCCCAAGCCTTTCATTGCGAGTCAAAAGGCATCACTGTTCAGTAAAGGTATAACATCCATTTGGAACCACCATCTACATAGCCTCAAAAAGTGATTTGACTATTTTTTGAGCGTCCATAGCACTGTTGGTAGCTTATCTGAGTCATTGGGTCCTTTGTTCGATACCTGATTGCGGCTCAAATCCTTTCTGACATTAATTTTGTAGCCCATCAATGGCTGGATAATTATTGTAAACCTAAGTGGCAAGAGCAGCTGGAGGCTTGGAAGGGATGTTGTGGTACATTTAGTACTAGCTGCTATATCGCTGCTTCTCTTCAAAAACCTCGTAACTGCAGCTTAAAACAAGCTGCAGTTACGAGATTTTCAATGAAAAGCGATGCTATCCAGATCTTATAGCCACAAACTCAAACAAAGACATCGAGGTAGCAGGCACATGCAGATCTGGAATACCCAAGATGATATGGAGGCAGCTGGCAGAGTGGGACTGCTGAGACCGAAGCCATATAGATCCTCGAGAGAAAGATAGATGGAGAGCAGGAGTGAAAACAGTCAGCGAACCAGTTACCTGGGAGGGAGCCCACTGATGTGGACCATACTTCTTTCAAGGCCCTTGGAAACAAGAGGGCTAGGAGGGGCTAATCCCCCCCCCCCAAAAAAAAAAGTTGGTCATATATGCTGAGTTTTCCTATATTATTACACTCTTTGTTTGTGAAACTAGATCAAGACTGAATTTTTCGGGAACAGAATCGTAACAAAGGTAGTACTGGTGAGAGAAATGACAAAAATTGATGGTGAGGTGCTCCAGCCACCTTCAAGCCAAACCAACAAATTGACCGTAGTTAAACCCTTCTCAAACAAGGCCTGATTTTGACGTCCCTAACAGAAAAGACTTTAGAAAATATTGACGCAAAAGAAGAAAATGATGATATTCAGCATTTTTAGCTCACCTGAGCATGAGGTGCTCAAGGTGAGGTATTGTGATTGGTCGTCGTCCAGTCGTCCGTCCGTCCACAATTTCTTTTAAAATCTTCGCCTCCTAAACCAGTTGACTAATCTTCTTGAAATTTGGCAGGAATGATCCTTGTGTGAAGGGCTTTCAAAGTTGTTAAAAGAATTTGATTCCATTAAAGACTCTGGCTGCCGCGGAATGAGAAAAGGGGAAAATAACCAAATCTTTTAAAAATCTTCTGCTGCCTAACCAGATGGCCAATATTCTTGAAACTTCACACGAATGATCCTTGTGTGAAGGGCTTTCAAAGTTGTTAAAGAATTTGATTCCATCAAAGACTGGCTGCCGCGGCATGAGAAAAGGGGAAAATAGCAAAATCTTCTTCTGCCTAACCAGTAACCAGTTGGCCAATATTCTTGAAACTTCACATGAAAGATCCTTGGGTGAAGGGTTTTCAAAGTTGCTAAAAGAATTTGATTTCATCAAAGACTCTGGCTGCCCAGCCATGAGAAAAGGGGAAAATAGCCAAATCTTCTAAAACTATTCTTCTGCCTAACCAGTTGGCCAATATTCTTGAAACTTCACATGAAAGATCCTTGGGGTAAGGGCTTTCAAAGTTGTTAAAAGAATTTAATTTTATCAAAGACTCTGGCTGCCGTAGCATGAGAAAAGGGGAAAATAGCCAAATCTTCTAAAAATTTCTTCTGCCCAATCAGTTGGCCAATATTCTTGAAACTTCGCATGAATGATCCTTGGGTGAAGGGCCGTCAAAGTTATTAAAAGAATTAGATTCCATCAAAAACTCCGGCTGCCGTGGCATGAGAAATGGGGAAAATAGCCAAATCTTCTAAAAATTAAATCTTCTACTGCCTAACCAGTTGGCCAATATTCTTGAAACTTCACATGAATGATCCTTTGGAGAAGGGCTTTCAAATTTGTTAGAAGAATTTTGTTAATATTCAAACCACTGCCTATTAGTGCAGCAGTATCAGAAAAAGGGCAAAGGAGCAAATACTTTTAAAAAAAAGGCTGAATTTTTGTTACATTCATTTGAAAAACACTGGAGTAAGGGCCTTATTGAAACATTTCTTATTTTGCTGCTTTTCAGTTTAATTTCAACAAGGCAACAATCTCAAGTAAGCGACCTAGGGCCATCATGGCCCTCTTGTCTTCTTTAGCCTCAATATTTTCAGGCAAAAGGAAGAAAATGCTGATAATCAGTATTTTTAGCGAGCCGGGACTTTATGTCTGGGGAGCAAATGTCACAGCCCTAGTGTCGGCGTCAGCGTCGGCGTCACGTCTTCAAAAACTTTAACCTGGTCTATATCTCAGGCACTATTAGAGATACAGCCTTGATACTTCACACATGGATACCTCTCGTCAAGATCTTTCATTTCAGACCATGACCTTTGACATAGTGACCTTGACCTTGGAGTTTGACCTACTTTTAAAAAACTTTAACCTGGCCTATATCTCATGCACTACAGATAGAGCCTTGATATTTCACATATGGATACCTCATGCGATGACCTTGACCTTGAGACCATGACACTTGACCTTGTGACCTTGACCTTTGACCTTGAACGCCTTTTTTATACGCCCGAAGGGTCGTATTATGTTATGGCCCCGCTCGTCTGTCTGTCTGTCCGTCCGTCTGTCCGTCCGTCTGTCCGTCCGTCCGTCCGTTAGCAATTTCTTGTGTGCGCAACTCCTCCTACAGTTTTGATCGGAATTTGATCAAACTTGCCACAATGAATCTCCATGGTGTCTAGTTGTGCATCCCGCTTACGGAATTTAATTAACTCTTTTCGTTCTTGAATTATCTGCCCTTGAATTAAAAAAATGCCCATTTTCTTGTGTGCGCAACTCCTCCTACAGTTTTGATCAGAATTTGATCAAACTTGCCACAATGAATCTCCATGGTGTCTAGTTGTGCACACCGCTTACGGAATTTAGATAACTGTTTTCGTTCTTGAATTATCTGCCCTTGAATTTAAGAAAAAATGCCCATTTTCTCAAAAATGTCCATTTTCTGCTGTGTGCAACTCCTATTGTTTCAACCAGAATTTAATCAAACTAGCCACAATGAATCTCTATGGTGTCTTGTTGTGGAAACAAAAACTTTTGATAACTTTCCATGTTTGAATTAACTGCCCTTGAATCGAAAAAATGGCCAATTTTACTGACAAGCCCCTCTCGGGCGTATATGCGCCGCTTTGCGAAGCTCTTGTTGTGACTAGCTCTCGTATAGGCGAGCTACCTTGTCCGCAGACAACTCTTGTTTCTTTTAGCTTCAATATTTACTCATATAAATTGTACACAAATGATATTTCACTCAACATCCATTTTGTACAAAATGGCTGTAAGAGTGGAGGTAGACAAAATGGCTGTAGTTCAGCATGGAGAAAGGGTTTACCTGTATAATCAAGTATAAAACTAGGCTATATATAATCCTGTTTCAATAGATGACCTATATTTTACCAGGGCGGCCTCATGTACATTATAAAACCCTTTCTTTAGTTACTAATCTTCACATTTTTACTGAGTATTGCCTTTTCCGCAATTTTCTGATCCCAATTTTGTTTCAGTCTTGAACTTGGATAAACTTTACTTTTGGGTTTTAGCCATTGATGACAAAATAGAAGCCTCTCCCTCCAAAAAAAAGCATTTTCTCCTTTTCCCTCTAGTCTTTTGGATGAGACTTTATACCGAGACTATGTCTCTATGTGACTTAACCCTTTCCCAAACAAGACCTGGTTTTGACGTCCCTATAAGAAAAGGCTTGGGAAAACATTGAGACAAAAGAAGAAACTGCTGATAAGCAGCAGTTTCTCCTTTTGCCTCAATATTTTCTCGGCAATATTTTACACAAATCTTCTTGTTATCAACATTTATTTTGTCATTTGCGGCATATTTTTAATTGGACCACCCTAAAATTTTGTCATCTGGGAAAGGGTGAAGCTGTTGAGCGGGTTGATGTCTACAGCAGCTTTGAATTTTGAGCAACAAATGAGTATTGTCAAAATATCAGAAGGAATATTGGCAAGGTGGAGATTCCAACCATGATGGTGAACAAGATCCATGTATAGCTAGTCCATGATTAAAAAATCGCTCGAAGAGCAATCATGGCTGGAGAAATAAATTCTGAACTGTACATGGAAAAGACTCAGTTTCTATCAGTCAACAGAAGACTGTACAATGACCTTTTGTTGATCTGAGAAGGCGTTTGACAATCCTTGCAAAGTCATCTGGTGGGCACTAAGGAAGCTTGGAGTGGAAGAATGGATAGTACGTCTCATCCAGGGTATGTACTATAACGCATGTAGTTCTGTATGTGTGGGAAAAGGATACAGTGACATATCCTCTGTTGTGAATTCAGAACTGGCGTCTTTCAGAAACACCCAAGGATGGTGTTTTCAGCTAGTAGACAGAGATCGACAACAGTGGAAGCTTTAAACGATTGACCCTCACAGCAAAGAAAATGGTGGAAGGACAACCAAGCATGTGGCGAGCCAGTTACCTGGAAAGGAGCCTACTTACATGGATGATGCTTCTAAACCTGCATGATAAAAATGAAACATCGATCATGATGATGATGATTGTAACAGTAACTTTCCTCTGAATAATGTTACTTTTTACTTTTGTACCAATATTTTCTGTACTATGTTGTACATTATATCTTTTCTTTATCAACATCAATTTGTCATCTACTTAGTAACATTTCTTTCAAACTGGAACTGTGAATTTTGTTGCTTTTCAACCAAAACCTCGTAACTGCAGCTTGTTTAAGCTGCAGTTACTAGGTTTTTAGCTCACCTGAGCACGAAGTGCTCAAGGTGAGCTATTGTGGTCGCTTTTTGTCCGTCGTCTGTCTGTCTGTCCGTCTGTCCGTCCGTCCGTCTGTCCGTCCGTCTGTCCACAATTTGTTGTTACCACTCTAGCATCCACAAATATTTACCAATCTTGACCAAACTTGGTCAAAACATGTATGACCATAAGTTCTCGAATGAGTTTGATTTTGAGTCAGATCGAACTAGAAAGTCCGGAGTTATGTGCCCTTGAACGTCAAAAATGGCTAGTTTTGACTTTGTTACCACTCTAGTATCTACAAATATTGACCAATCAAGACAAAACTTGGCCACAATGTTGGTGACCATAAGAACCTTGATGAGTTAAATTTTCAGCTTGATTAGGCTAGAAAAACAAGAGTTATTGGCCCTTTAATTTCATAAAATTACCGTTTTCAACTTTATATTCTCTCTAACAAACAAATATGGACCAATCAAGACACAACTTGGTCGCATTGTTGGTGACCATAATATCTAAAATGTTTTAAATTTTCAGATTGATTAGACTAAAAAAACAGAGTTGTGTGCCCTTGACAGTGACGAAATTGTCGTTTTCTACTTTGTTTTCTCTCAAACAGCAATAAATATTAACCAATAAAAAAAACTTGGACATTATGTTGATGAGAATATCTTTATCAGAACAGAGTTATGTGCCCTTTACTGTGACAAAATTGTTGTTTTCTTCCACTTTGTTTTTACTGTAACAGCTACAAATATTGATCATTCAAGATTATGAAAGCAGTTTTCAGCTGGATCATTATCTCGCATCTTAAATTATGTGCTCTTGAACTTGACAACATTGGGACTTTCATTCTATCTAGGCGCAGGTGAGCGATTAAGGACCATCATGGTCCTCTTGTTGTTGAAAAGCAGCTATGTTTGAAAGAGTTAAAGAACAAAAAAAGAATGTCTTAAAATAGAAAATATAGACTAGTAGGGCAGGTAAGAGTATGCAGTAAAATTGCACATTATTACATTAAATTATACAACCACCTACTTTGTAGACTTGCAATTACGATTTGCACTATTGATACTATAAACCCTTTCTCAAACAAAATAGACATGGTTTTCATGCTCTTTAAGAAAATGTGGTGGGGAAACATCGATGCAAAATAAGAAAATGCTGATTTTCAGCATTATCTCCTTTTGCCTCAATGTGTTAGTGTTCTTTTGTACATGAATCAGGTATATCTACAAATATTTGGTGGTTTGCTCTGTCTTTCAAAAGAGGCAACCGTTAATTTTTATGCTCCCCGAAGGGAGAGCATATAGTCGCCGCTTTGTCTGTCCGTCCGTCCGTCCGTCATTCCGTCCGTCCGAAGTGATTTCTCCATAACCCTTGGGCCAAATCAAATGAAACTTACCATGTGAACTCCCTATGACATAATGCCGATGCACTGTTCCCCGTTTTTGGATTTGAGGCCTCGTCATGGGAAAAGGGGACTTAAGGTAAAATACAGTTTTTCTCTAATTTCTCCTAGTCTAATGGTCAGAATTTGATGAAATTTCATATTTGAGTAGCAAATCAAGTGCCCTTGACAATAAAGTGCTCTCAATGGCATACATTTATTGTGACAATGCATTATTCGGGGAGCATTGTCCGTCTCTGACGGCCCTTGCGTTGCTTGGAAGATGGTTGATATTTTATTGCACTTTAACTACTTTTACTTTTAGCTACTTTGTTGTAAAATCTGTTAAAGGGACCCATGCTAGGTTGTTGGTAATGTAATGTCTCTGTCAAAGTTACATGCAAGTGTCACTTATTGTTCTGAAACATTACATATTTATTACATTTTAAATTTTTAAGCCATAATTTGAGCTTGGACCCCCCCCCCCCCCCCCCCCCCCCCCTGGAAAAAATCTTGGGCTTGGAACACACACACACACACCCCTGGAAAAAATTCCGGGATCTGCCCTTGCTGCACATGCTTTTGTAACAATAATTTCTTCCTGTAGTAATAGATCCATTCATTATTACCCTGACATATATCTTGAGGAACTTTTAGTTTTTTCTACCTACAAATTTTCACTGTCCAATTCTTGAAAATTTCTACTTTAGCCATGCTTTGCTGTCCACAAGCACCTCTTGTGTGGCATAATATTTTCCATAACTCGAAGACTGAGTTCCCTATTTGCACATTTTAGTACATAGGGTTCCGGTTTGTTAAGGCGCTCTTCAAGATTCAGCCAGAGTTTTTTCGTCTTAGAAAATTTTCACTATCCAGTACTTGAAAATGTCTTTACTTTAGCCATGCTTTGCTGTCCACAAGCACCTCTTGTGTGGCATAATAATTTCCATAACTCGAAGACTGAGTTCCATATTTGCACATTATAGAATATAGGGTTCCGGTTTGTTAAGGCACTCTTCAAGATTCAGCCAGAAACGGAAACACCCAAAAACCGGCATGTAATTATTTCCTGTTTATAATGAATGCTACACATACCAACCATATATTGGTGCCTTGCGGTTAGACGTTGGCACTAATTTGCAAGACCTTATTAGGGAAGGAAAATGATACCTATTCCAAATCCTGATAAACTTTGTCACAATAACCAAATAACTTTCTAGTGAAGCCTTTTGACGCACCTAAGTAATTCATGCTGTAGTAGAAAATATAGAAGAAGAGGGAAAAAATCCATGTTATAGGTACCGATGAATGACATGGCTTATTGCTAGAGATTGTCTGCCATGTCATTTATAGAGGCCTATACCAGCCATCCCATGTTTATTTAAATAAATAGATATCAATCCGCAATGACATCACACAATAGTTTTAAAGCCATTGAAAATTTGCAATGGATTTTTTATTTGTTATTGCAAATGGATTTCCAAATCGTCGGAAGTTACTTTTTTCTAGCAATTTTAAAACCTTTTAAATAGATAATGGGGATCATTGTTTTGACAATCTAAGCCTCAGTATCATCAGTGAAGCCTTGCATCAAAAAGTCCTAAAACATCAGTGTAAAAGTGACTAGGAAAAGTGAATCTATATAATTATCCCTTTCCCACAAAAAAACTGGTTTTGACTGCCTTACAGATAGCTAGTTGCGAAAACCTGATAATAAATTATGGAAAAGAAAATGCTACCGTTAGTAACATGTAGTGTCCGTAGTCGAGAGGTAGAGCATCGGCCTAGCGACTAAGAGGTTCCGAGTTCGATCCCCGGTAGCGGGGGTTGTTCGAGGCTTCTCATTGGCCCACACATTCTGCGCGAGTACTGGTCAGTGTATTTCCAGGAAGCTGAATCGAGAGGGATTAAAATAAGTTGAAAAAACTTGCCTCCCAATCGATGTAAAATAAATACGTTCAAAGGAACGTCTGAAGAAGAAGAAGAAGAAGAACATTTTTCCCCTTTAAGCATTTCTATGCTGTCAATTTTGTGCAGACAATTCATGGACAATTTCAGATTACTTTTGATTATTTTAGTAAGCAGTAGCCTTGATTTTGTTTAAAACACTGGAAAAGCTTTAAATTTGATCACCCTAAAATGTTGCTTTTTAGGAAAAGGGCTGTGTAAAGATCACCTTTAGGTTGCTGGGTCAAAAATTGATGAAAGATTTAACCCTTTCCCAAACGACAAAAATTTTGACTGTTCCAATTTGAAAGCTGCTACAGACGACAAAATGAATGTTGAAAAAGATTGGATTTGTGCAACTTATAACACAGACAATATTGAGGTAAAAGGAGAAAGTGCTGGTCACCAGCACTTTCTTCTTTGCCTCAATGTTTTCCCAAGCATTTTCTTGTTTGGGAAAGGGTTTACTTGGTGTGTCAGAAAATGATGAAAGATTTAAAACCCTCAAAAAGTTCAAGTTTAGTATAAAATGGTTCAAGAGACTGACCTACTGATAAAATGAGACAATTTTGTGATAATTGTAAACCAACCCTTTCCCACCTGATGAATTTTCCGGATTATCTATTTCATATTATGCTGATTTTTCTTTGCGATGGATATACCTTTCATTTTTGGCGAAATATGTTGTGTTTTAAGGAGAAAAAACATCATGATCATGCTAAAACGAACCTAATGTTTGATATTATAAGCAGCATTTTCTTCTTTCTACCAGGTTATTTTCTCAAAAGCAATGTTAATTTTACGAAGTTGTTGAAATGCTGTGTCGTATGGTAAAGGGATAATAACAGGTTGAAGGTTGTTTTGAGAGAATACTTCTGAGTTGAGAAACTAGTTCTTTTGTATGGATGAAATAACGGACAAATCTAATCATAAATAGCCATGCTTGTGTATTAATTATGACAACTGAAGCTGTATAATGCACTTTAATATACGTCCTTGTTGTTATATTGAAAGATATTGAGGCCATATTGTTTTGTCTTTTCTCGGTCCATCTGTCCATGTAAACGTGACTTTCTTAATGATAATGATGGTATAGCTTACGATAAATGAACTGGCAGAGCATCTCTAGCTAATAGCTAGAGATGCTCTGCCAGGTCATTAATCATGAGTCTCAGAGCTATATCTACCCCCAATTCCTTGTCAAAGTTGACTTTTTAACAAACCTAATTTGATTTTTAGCTCCACTGGCCGTCAGGACGGCGTACTATTGTCAATACAGTGTACCTGTTGTGCGTCTGTAACTTTTGCTTGGAAAATCTTCTCATCAGATAATACTGAAAGCATTTCAGTTCAAAACGGTTTCTATTGCATGTCACTTTTCACTGCATGTTCTCGGTGTTGATGAGAAATTTGTTGGAGATCTTGATGGGCATATCTTCGCTTTTCAACAAAAACCTTGTAACTGCAACTTGTTTTACGCTTTAGTTATAGAGTTTTTGTTGAAAAGCAAGCAATATTGTTTTCAGTGGTCTGCCTTTGAAAGAGTTGATATGACCTTTCCTGAGGCTTCTTGTCTTATTTGATTCTTCCCTAGAAAATGTTCTTTGAATTCTGCCCTACATTATTCAGTCTTTTGTAGAACAGATATTGTATAGAATTAGATTAATGCTTTCCCAAACAATCCCCATCGGTTTCGATACCCGCCAAAAAAGGTTTTGAAAAGCATTGAGGGAAAAAGAGAAAATGTTGATTACCAGCATTTTCTTCTTTTCCCTCAATGCTTTCTATGCTACAAAATTTGTTCATTGAGTTGCACTTATTTTGCCATCTCATTTAGCTTCTCAATTTGGATTGTAAATACAATTTTGTTGTTTTGGAAAGGGTTAAATGTTCATGCTTTGGGATTCAACATTTTGAAATGTCTGGTTAGCCCCTGCATGCTGGCAAGTTTTTATGCCCCCGATAGGGAGGCATCATAAATTTGACTTGTCAGTCCGTCTGTCTGTCCGTCCGTCTGTCCGTCATTCCGTCCAAAAACTTTAACATTGGCCATAACTTCCTTATTACTTAACATATTCGCTTCATACTTTACCACAACATTCCTTGGTACATTACCTTTCTGTAGGCACATACTTTGGTGACCTTGACCCCTGGATGACCTTGACCTTGAACATAGATTGGCCATAATTTAAAATCAAAGCGGTGTCGGGGGCATTGTCATCTTACAGTGACAGCTCTTGTTTAAGCACCTACATTGAAAGATGGTGGCATATAATTTTACTCGTGTCCGTCTCTGTCCGAATATGTCAGTAAAAAACTCATTAGCCATTTTGGGGACATTCGTGTTTCACAAACACATCTTGTTTCTGGTGAATGTTTTACTAAGTTGGTGGGTACAAGTGCCCTTATTCATCCCTTTTTCATTTCACAAGATCTTAATTCACATCAGATTTGCAGACAAACAAATTAAAGAAAGCATATTTATATAATGTGTCACAGCATGGGAAACAGAGGGAGAAAAGAAGAAAATGCTGATCATGATTTTCTTTTCTCCCAATGGTTTACAAAGCTTTCTCCCTTACTGTCATCAAGGCCAGAGCTTTTTGTGGGAAGGATAACTGTAAATGAGGGTTGAAACATGTGTGACCCTATTCTAATTATCTGTTATAATTGGCTGCTATAATTATAGAGGACATTTTTTCTGTCAAGAAATATTTTGTGGAGTCACTGCTATAGACCAAAAACACGTAGTCAACCTTAATTTTTAGCTCCACTGGCCGAAGGCCAGCGAGCTATTGTCATGGCGGTGTGTCCGTCGTGCGTGCGTCCGTGCGTCCGTGCGTCCGTTAACTTTTTCTTTAAAAATCTTCTCCTCTCAAACCAGTGGGCCAATTTTGACCAAACTTTGCAGGAATGTTCCTTGGGTGACCCTTTACTTAAATTGTTCAAAGAATTTTGATTGGTCCATAAATGTGGGCGTGGCAGGGCGGGGCTTATCAGACTTAGAGAAATCACAAAATAATTCTTTAAAAATCAACCATTTGGCCAACTTTGACCAAACTTGGCAGAAATGTACCTTGGGTGACTCTTTACTTAACTTGTCAGTGAAATTTTGATTGGCCTATAAATGTGGGCGTGGCAGGGCGGAGCTTATCAAATTTTGAGAAATCACAAAATAATTCTTTGAAAATCTTCTCCTCTCAAACCAGTTGGTCAATTTTGACCAAACTTTGAAGGAATGTTCCTTAGGTGACCCTATACTAAAATTGTTTAAAGAACTTTGATTGGTCCATAAATGTGGGCGTGGCAGGGCGGGGCTTATCAGACTTAGAGAAATCACAAAATAATTCTTTAAAAATCAACCATTCGGCCAATTTTGACCAAACTTGGCAGAAATGTACATCGGGTGACCCTTTACTTAGATTGTTCAAAGAATTTTGATTGGTCCATAAATGTGGGCGTGGCAGGGAGGGGCTTATCAGACTTAGAGAAATCACAAAATAATTCTTTAAAAATCAACCATTTGGCCAACTTTGACCAAACTTGGCAGAAATGTACCTTGGGTGACTCTTTACTTAACTTGTCAGCGAAATTTTGATTGGTCTATAAATGTGGGTGTGGCAGGGCGGGGCTTATCAAATTTCGAGAAATCACAAAATAATTCTTTGAAAATCTTCTCCTCTCAAACCAGTTGGTCAATTTTGACCAAACTTTGAAGGAATGTTCCTTAGGTGACCCTATACTTAAATTGTTTAAAGAACTTTGATTGCTCCATAAATGTGGGCGTGGCCAGGCTGGGCTTATCAGACTTAGAGAAATCACAAAATAATTCTTTAAAAATCTACCATTCGGCCAATTTTGACCAAAATTGGCAGAAATGTACATCGGGTGAGTCTTTACTTAACTTGTTCGTGAAATTTTTATTAGTCCATAAATTTGAGTGTGGCAGGGCCGGGCTTATCTGACTTAGAAAAATCACAAAATAATTGTTAAATTCTTTAAAAATCAACGATTGGGCCAATTTCAATTAAACTTGGTAGAAATGCACCTTAAGTGACCCTATACTTAACTTGTTCATGAAATTTTGATTGGTCCATAAATGTGGGCATTGCAGGGCGTGGCTTATCAGAATGGGAGAAATCACGAGAAATTCTTAAAATCAACCATACTTTGTTACTTTCGACCATACTTTGTTATTCAATAATACTTTGTTAGTAAAATTTTAATTGGTCTATAAATTTGGGTGCGGCAGGGTAGGGCTTATCAGAATATGACAAACCATGAAAAAGTTCTTTAATTAAACATAAATCTTTATTAGGTCAAATCTTAGAAAAACCTTGTATGCCCTTCAGAGGTCATATTTTCTGCCCAGTCAATCTGAAAAGAGGTCAGAGTGATTGTTTTGATGAAATCATTGAAGGATTGAAATTGGGTCACTGGGGTTGAAAACTAGGTCAAGCGGTCAAATGTTAGAAAAAAACTGTTTTTTGTCCAAAAATGGGTGCATGGCAGGATGGGGCTTATCAGAAATCATTAGAAAATTTTTCATTGATTGCCGCTTCTGTAATCACTGGACATATTATGAGTGTACTTTGCCAGAATGTTCCTTAGGTGACTTTTTGCAATTTTTAGCTCCACTGGCCGAAGGCCAGCGAGCTATTGTCATGGCGTTGTGTCCGTCGTGCGTGCGTGCGTCCGTCCGTCCGTGCGTCCGTCCGTCCGTCCGTTAACTTTTTCTTTAAAAATCTTCTCCTCAGAAACTACTGGATGTATTTCAACCAAACTTCACAGGAATGATCCTTGGGTGACCCTTTCTCAGATTCCTTCAAAGAATTTTGATCGAACCAGAATAACCTGAGTTATCTGCCCTTGAATGTCAAAAATAGCTGGTTTTGACTTTATTTTTACTCTAAAATCTACAAATATCAACTAATCAAGACAAAACTTGGACAGAATATATATAAGCATAATATCCTGCCTGGGTATAATTTTTAGCTTGATCGGAATTATATATCATGAGTTATGTGCCCTTGAATTTGACAAAATTGCCATTTTCAACTCTATTTTGACTTTGATTTCACTCTAGCAACTACAAATATTGACAAATCTAAACAAAACTTTCACAAAATGTTGGTGACTATAAGATCTTGCCTTGGTGTAATTTTCAGCTTGTTTACATTTGTCAAAAAATGTGGCCATGGCAGGGAGGAAGGGGCTTATCAGACTTAAAGAAATCATAAGAAAATTCTTAAAAAATCAACCAGTGTGCCCAATTGAACCAAACTTTGCAGGAATGAGCCTTTAGTCGTTCTTTTTAAAATTTGTTCACAAATTTTTATATTTGTCAAAAAAATGTGGCTGTGGCAGGGAGAAAGGGGCTTATCAGACTTACAGAAATCATAAGAAAATTCTTTAAAAATCAACCATAAGGCCAATTGTAACCAGACTTTGCAAGAATGTTCTTTGAGTCTCTTTTCAAAATTTATTCACAAATATCAAGATTTGGCTGCCCCTGTGTAAGGCTTACAAGAAATCGTGGGATAATTCTTCCACTTTAACCAGTGGAGCGATTCAGGCCCTCCTGGGCCTCTTGTTTAACCATTTTCTTCTTTTCCCCTAATGTTTTCATTGCCTTCATATTTCCCACATTTAGCACTGAGGCGATGCAGAAGTGTTTCTGGGTTTCAAACAACCTCCCTCCCTTCTGCTGCCTGACTATTTCATTTTCATATAGAAACTCTTTCAAAATGGTGTGAAAATAGAAAAATGACCCCCTTTGCCAGATGAGTTCCATATAATTATAGAAAAAATGGTCCACGTGACAAAATTCATTCTAATTTGTTTGAAGAAAACATCAATTGAACAAAAAATAAAATGACCTTTGTATTATTCTTGTTCTTCTCTACTCCTTTCCAAAACAACAAATTTTTAAGGACAGATCCTCCAGTTGTTACTGCGCAACTTACTGCGCATGTACTAAATAACGAAATTAAGCTGTTTCAGTAATTGGCATTTTCTGCAAATGTATTTTTTTGCATTCAGTTAATGTTTGGTTGATAAATGACAAGATCCTTTTCGGTTATTTCAATTTTCTCTGTTTGGCCAATTAAAGTGTAATAGTACTCGGATGGTACATTTAGCTTTTTGTTACGCGTTCAACATGTGGCGTTAGCGATAGGAAACGGAGCAACAAAAGCAAAGTGATGTCTTTAAGAGCTAGTCCGCTTCGGATGGACACAAAAGATGACACTTTTTATTATCTAAAGCTGGTAATAAGGAAGGAAATGGATAAAAATAGTGAAACAATTTCGGACAGAGCTGCTAAAAGTAAACCAAATTTTACTAATAACTAAGAAAAACGCTTGGTTTGATATATTTTTCTTTTTTTGTTTTTGTAGGTATGACCAAGCACTATGTCTATACTAAAAAAGAAAAAATTCTTACCGCTGGAATATTTTTTATTATCAGAAACGTTGCGGAAAAAGAGCAATTTCAGGTACTTTTGAAAGAATGTTTTACTAAAAATTTCAAAATCATCACTAAATTTTCCCAAATTGATACTCATTTCGACAGAATAAAACATATTGAACACAATAAAGACTTATTTTTGTAATCCTAGTCATTTCGAACAGCTTTTTGTGGGTATTTAAGTGACACCTCATTTTTGCAATTTTAGACAAGAGTAGTCTCCCTTGAAATCCAATAACTTTTTAATTCGCTTGGTGACCTATAGTTTTTAAGTCATTTTTTTACTTCTCATATATTTAAATATCAGTACAGAAAAAATAAAAAAAATCTTACCGTAGGAAATAAATGGAGGATCTGTCCTTAATTGGAAGCTGTGGCAGACAACAATATGGATGTTGATCAGGCCTGTAGGAAGCAATTTCGTATTGGGTGGGCTCAAGCCCCTGTGGCTGAATATTGGGGAGGCTAAATTAGATTTTCCTTTAATTCTCAGTGTAAAATAAGGAAAAATCGGCATTTTTTGTAATGTAGAGAATCTGTTGCCAAGTTTTATCTAGATCTATTGGGAACATCAAAACTAGGTCTTGGTTGGGAAAGGGTAGATCTACATGCATTGGTTTTTTGTTTCTCAAACATTTTTTTTGTCACATTAATTTCGCTGCTAAATTGTTCACAATTTTTAGCACCACTGGCCTTCAGGCCAGCGGGCTATTGTCATGGCGCTGTGTCCGTCGTGCGTCCGTCCGTCCGTCCGGTCGTCTACTTTTTAGCTCACCTTAGCACGAAGTGCTGAGGGTGAGCTATTGTGATCGCTCACCGTCCGTATGTCCGTCCGTCCGTCGGTCCGTCCGTCTGTCCGTCTGTCTGTCCACAATTTCTAAAAAATCTTCTCCTCCCAAACTATAAGGTCTAGAGTCTTGAAAATTTGTATGTAGTATTGTCTCAATGCCCTCTACCAAAATACTTCAAATTATTAAAATTGGCCCTATGTTGTGGGGTTTAAGGTTTCACACAGAAACACTGTTTTCTCAAAGACTATTTGGCCTAGAGTCTTGAAATTTTGCATGAATTTACATCTCATAAACCTCTAACAGAATACTAAAAATCATCACATTGCAAGGAAAGAAGCCCTATGTTGTGGGTTCTGGAATTTTCAAGTGAGGAATTGTTTTGACCAGGTAGATCTTATCCCTAAAATAACAGTTTGGGTCAGATTGTGCAGATCATAATATCTGATAAAGAATGCATGGCGCTACAGATAAAAGGAGGTAAAAACATTCTATATTTGATGTTTAAAATCTAAACGCTTTGTTATGGACACTCATTTGAATAGTCTTGATTTAAGAATTCAAATGAATACCCTCAACATAGGATGTTATAATATTAAAAAGATTTTTATGATTCTGAAAGCCATTACCCTCTTTTACCTGTATCCCTGAGGCACTTAATCCACTTAATGTTTGTTTACTTGATCTAGGGATCAGCTAAATACTTTAACCCTTTCCTGGAAAGACCTTGTTTTGAAGTCATAGTATTAGAAAAGGCTTTTGAAATAAATGAGTCAAATGAAGAAAATGCTGATTCTCCTTTTACCTCAATATTTTATTTTATTTTATTCAATATTTTATATATATGCTAGTTTATTGTAAACGAATCCTATTTGTACCGCTGTCAATTTTGTATTCTGAACTTTCAAATTCGAACAGTCTATTTCCTTTCTGTATGGGAAAGCATTATGCCCTTTCTCTACCATACATAGGTTTGCCTCACCTACAGAAAAGGCTATTAAATGATATGGTAAAAGAAGAAAATGTTGATAACTTGATAGCCTGTGTTGACTCATTTTGCCTCATCATTTTCTCTGCATTTTTATACATGAATGCAGTCTTTATCAACACCTGTTTTATCAGCTACAACAGCTTTTAATTATGTCTGCTCTTATGTTATGTTGTTTGGAAAAGGTTTAACCATAACCAAATCCTTTCTGTTCAATGAATATTTCCCCTATGTTGTGGGTTCCATATAAATGATAAAGGGCAATGTTTGACAATCTTTTCAAGTTGTAAAGGCCTGAAGAAAATTTTTTGCCTCGCTTAAGAACTATTAGAATTATTCCTATGCTTTAGGCTCTTGCATTTTGTACAGAAAAAAGTGCATATAAGTTGTGTGTGTCATATTGTCTTGTTAAACAGAATAGTTCAAGTTACCATTACGCTTTGAAAATAAGCTCTACCATGAGGTATTCTAGATTTGAAAAAGTGGGAACAGGTTTAGAATTGTCTAAGAATTTCCAAACCTTCTATGGCTTCTAAATATTATAGCCCAATGACCTCTTTCCAAAATTAATGCTTCGATTTGTCTATGTGCAATGGAAATTCAGAAATATGTTGTGGATTTTCTGATTTTAAATACAGATATAGTGAAAAATCTTTGACAATCTTTTCCCAAATTGTGCTTTGAAATTAAGTGTGTACCATTGTCATATGACTCCTTTTCAAAATCCTCGGAGATTTAAAAGGTTTGCTAAAAAGTATGTCTCAGGGTGCTCTAAGGTGAGCGATATAGGACCATCTTGGTCCTCTTGTTCTTTAAAAATCTTCTTCTCAGAAACTACTGGATGGATTTCAATCAAACTTCACAGGAATGATCCTTAGGTGGTCCTCTATCAGATTCCTTAAATTAATTCTGATTGAACCAGAAAGTCTGGAGTTATCTGCCCTTGAATTAAAAATGGCTGTTTTGACTTTGTTTTCACTCTAGCCACTTCAAATATTTATCAATCAAGACAAAACTTGGTCAGAATGTTGGTGCTGATAAGATCTTGCCTGAGTGCAATTTTCAGCTTGATGTGAGTATTACGTCTTGAGTTATGTGCCCTTGAAATTGGCAAAAGTACCATTTTTGACCTTACTTTTACTCAAACAATCATAAATATCCGCCAATCAACATGAAACTTTCATGTAATCTTACTGGCCATAAGATCTTGCATGTGTGTAATTTTCAGCTTCATAAAAATCTTAAATCATGATTTATCTGCCCTTGAATTTGACAAAATTGCTGTTTTCGACTTTGATTTTACACTCTTTACATCCACAAGTATTGAACAATCAGGTCAAAACTTAAACAAGATGTAGGTGAAGTTAAGATCTTGCTTTAGTGTGGTTCTTAGCTAGATAGGAATATGAAATCCTCAGTTATATGCCTTTCAATTTGACAAAATTGCTAATTGTGACTTTTTTCACTCTAACAGCAAAACTCACTCTAATAAAGAAAAGACAAGGCTTGGTAACCAATTGATCTTATATGAATGTAGTTTCAGCTTTCTAGTTACTTTGTAATTGCTTTAAGAGCTACAAGTATTGAAAAATGTAGTCAAAACTTGGACTTGATATTTCAACTTCAAGAAATTGAGGTTTCATTAGTCATTTGCATTAATTTTGGAATATGGTATTTCCCCAAATCTATTTTTAGCTCAAAATCTATTTTTAGAAATATGAAATATTTTGGAGTAATCAATGGTCTGTTAATTTAGATCTATTTGGAAGATGAAAAATTTTAATTGCTAGTATCATCCTAAGCTGGAATGTTCTACCATTTCCTTTTACCCTTTCTCAAATGGCAAACATACATGTATAGTTTTACTTTCTTTGCTTCAAGAACCAAACATTTTGAACAATATAGTTTTGTAACTTACTTTTTGCTCTATGAAACACAAGCATTGAACAATCAATCAAAACTTGGATTAAATATTACATGAAATTCAGGCCTGTGGAGCGACTCAAGACCTTCAGGTCTTCTAGTTATCACTGTGTATCGAATGAAAGTCCATTTTGTTGTCTGCAACTGCTTCGAAATAGGACCAGTCCAAAGTTTTGTTGTTTGTAATAGTTAAATTTTGAGCTTTCAAACAAAAAATCGCATCTTCCTGCACAACGTGACAAAAAATGAAAATGACTTTAACCACGGATTCTATCTTGCTTTGTGATACAGACCATAACCTGTCAAATATAACCCTTACCATGCTTTTTCTACGCTTTTCTGACAAAGATTGCATCAAAAACAGCGTAAAAGAATATCAGACTGCACGGATGTGCAGACTGATCTTATTTTACACTGTTTGTTGACCAATAATCAAGTTGATAAAACAGAAAAAAATGGGTAAAATGTGGGTCATTTGGCCGAAAAGAGCTTATCAAAAGGACAAGGGCAAGCCAAAATCTGGCCAAGATATTTTTCTAGGTCAACCCCATTGGGGTTACCTGCGATACACGGCTTGTAGGTTAACTAGTTGGCCGGCTGCCAAAGTACGTTATTGGTTGACTGACTATCGCTAGCTGTGTAGTCCCTTTACTGTAGCCAATCTTCAGAGTGAAATACACCGCCGACGTGAGCAGACGAAAAATTATATTCACGGCTCGCGTCTTGCTTGCTAGCAGACGACCTCAGTTTCACAACGCGTGACCGGATTTTTCTCGGATTTTCTCTCTTTTAGAAACCTAAAATCATTCGCTCAATTATCAGGAATTTACTTCGTGGAATATTTAACTTGATTTTGTATTCACTCGTGAACATTCGGTGTAAAAAAATCTGGATTTTAATTTTGTGGTTTTGAAGTTTAGTTTTGGATAGACTAGATTTAGATCTAAAATTCAGTTACGGATTGGATTTTAATTGGGATTTTTCACCTGACTTGATTCACACAATATAAAATTCGTTGAGTTTTATAACTGTATAGAAAAAGTGGATTTGTTCGGATTTTCTCAAAACTGTATGACGGACTGCCCACCGTCGACGAAGGACGACTTGACCGGTGTCGGCCAGGAGTCTGGGTCACTCGGGTCCACACTACCCCCAGTAGCCATTGCTCGTGAGGCATGTTACAGTATGCAATACAAAAATCACCCGGACTGTCCGTATAACTGTGTGTTGGATTTGAACAGCCCGAGTTTTAGCCCGAGTTTCACGTCGCCCCTATTTTATCCTTTACAGAGCCCGTATAGCAGCGCGCTACCACCGCCCGGGCAGTATATGTCCAACATGGAGGGTGAGTCATTGCTCTTTTTTGTCTTTTCTGATCTTAACCCATTACAATACATTACAACAAATTTCACTGAAATTTTCAGACTCGCTGATCCAATTCCAAATGAGTTTCAGACCCAAATGATGGCTTGTAAATGTGGAAATGTGTATTTTAAAACACAGGAAATATTGAGAGAAAAGGAGAAATTGCTGACTTTCAGCAATTTCTTCTTTTCTCTCAATGTTTTCCCTAAAGTATTTCTGCCAGGGATGTCAAATTGTCTGTTACCATTAATGTTTTCTTCAAGACGTGCAAATTTCACAGTTTGAGCTTCTCCATTCTTGCAAGTCTTGTTAGATTATCACAGATCCAATGCTCTGTCTAATTTTTTAGGATTTTCATCTTTTCCCTGAATGATTTATAAGATAATTAGCCAGAATTAATCTACTGGCAGATAACCAATTTTAGACAGATCCAAAGATGTTCCAGTAGATATGGATTCTAATCATACAGAATAATTTTGATTGTCTGAACAATTCTTTGGAAAACAGCAAACAAATTCTCAACTTGTATAAATTCCACATTAACAAGCAATTTCTTCATTTCCAACAATGTTTTCTACCCTGTAAAGACGAAAAATGTTAATTTCAATCAACTTCAAATTGTCGTCTGCAACTTCTTTAAATTTGGACCAGTCTTAAATTCTGCCGCTTGGTAATGGTTTAAAAATGAAATATGAGGATGAAAAAATCTAGTGTTCCATTTGTCTCAAAATTCCTTTTCAAAAATAAGATCTAGAAGACCTATAATTGGGAACAAATTAAAGTTAAAGTGGCAGACAGTAATTTCTAGTTAAAGAAATTTTAATTTTTCTAGTCTTTGCAGTAGAAAGTGTTATGGAAAAATGATCGAATTGTTTGTCATAACCAATTTTTCATTTTCCACAATGTTTACCAAGCTCTTTTGAAGAAAAGTGGTATCATTTTGTTTGAGTTAAAATGAAATTAAAGCTAGACTACCAGAAAGTGAGAATTCCTAAGACAAAGAGCTAAGGGTTACAGTGACGCCAGACAAAGGCATGTGTTACGAAATGTTTCAGGTCTGAAATTTAGTGAATATTTCACGATAATGCATCGAAAAGATACACTCTTTCCCCTCGTGCTGAGTGCATGTATCTCAATCTGCGTCTAGTCGCTTTAGCTTTTCATAGCCGTCTGAAAATTTTATGAAAAAAAAATTAGATCTAATGCTATTGTTTAAGCCCATTTCCTTGCAGCAAAAGATCAACTTTAATGTCTAAAACTTCATAAATATCTCACCATTTATAATCATACATTTATGCATTGAAAAGATACTCTCTTACGCCGCATGCTGCCTGTTTGTATCTTGTCTTGCTTCTGTATAGTTTGAAAATTTTAACAATATCATTTAATTTTTTCCAAACAAAGTTTGCTACTTTTGTGTCTGCAATTTAGTGTCAGAATTTTGATATTTCTCTATAACTAGATCTATGCTTTGAAAACATAGTGGAAAATGGGGAAAAAAATGCTTGTGAGAAGCATTTTCCCCCATTTCCTACAATCTGTTCTTCACAAAAACACAGAAGAATGTAAAATTCCATGCAATTGATAATGACCTCTGCAACACCTTTGAATTTGTACAAGTCATAAAATTTTGCCATCTGTTAACATATTAACTCACCCTAACAATACCGGGTATTAACATCTCTACGGCTTGGGAAAACATTGAGATAAAAGAAGAAACTGCTGATGACCAGCAGTTTCTCGTTTTGTCTCAATATTTTCCTTGCCATCTTATATACAAATTCTATCTTAATTAATCAACATCCCTTTTGTTGTCTGCAGCAGCTTTTGAATTGGATCATCTTAGCAGTTTGCTGTTTGGGAAAGGGTTAACTACAATAATATAATTTAGGTCTACATGTACTTGTCCTAATTTCGATATTTGTGTTTCAGCAGCAAGTGGCTGCGGAGGAGCCGCTTCGGAGAATCACCAGTTTTCTGAGTACAACTTCTCGTCCCTGCAGCGCTGTCATCTTTGTGACAAGTTCCTGTATGGGCTCATGAGACAGGGTGTCCAGTGTAGAGGTATGTACTACAGTCTATCTTGATTCTATATCGATGCTTTTCCTCAAAAACCTTGTAACTGCAGCTTAAAACAAGCTGCAGTTACAAGGTTTTTGTTGCAAAGCAAATATATTTATTTTTGTTTCGGAGAATCACCAGTTTTCTGAGTACAACTTCTCGTCCCTGCAGCGCTGTCATCTTTGTGACAAGTTCCTGTATGGGCTCATGAGACAGGATGTCCAGTGTAGAGGTATGTACTACAGTCAATCTTGGTTAAATATTTATTTTTGTACGGAGAATCACCAGTTTTCCGAGTACAACTTCTCGTCCTTGCAACGCTGCAATCTTTGTGACAAGTTCCTGTATGGGCTCATGAGACAGGGTGTCCAGTGTAGAGGTATATTCTACAGTCTATCTTGGTTAAATATTTATTTTTGTTTCGGAGAATCACCAGTTTTCTGAGTACAACTTCTCGTCCCTGCAGCGTTGCCATCTTTGTGACAAGTTCCTGTACGGGCTCATGAGACAGGGTGTCCAGTGTAGAGGTATGTACTACAGTCTATTTTGATTATAATATTCATATATCGATTCTTTTCATCAAAAACCTCATAACTGCAGCTTAAAACAAGCTGCAGTTATGAGGTTTTCGTTGGAAAGCGATTTTTGTTGGGAGATTCACAATTTCCTGAGGTTGCTTTGGTAGTTCAAATCCTGACTCTCACTCATAAGGTCACGGGTTCAATTCCTGGCCGCTACAATTATCCTTCATGTCTCTGGCCATGGTCATTGGTCATCAATGGTTGAATAATAGTAAAGCTACTTAGGCATGCAGCTGGAGGGCTTGTAAAGGATTTTGTGGTAGTACTGGCGAGTGGTGAGAGTCCATGGTTAGGTGCTCAAGCCGCCATAATATGATAATATGACCATAGCAGTTGAAAGAGGCGTTAAACCCAAATTGATCAAAATATTGGTCATTGTGACATGACAGATATCACAAACTGACAAAAAATGTTGAAAATGGCATAAAGAAACCATACAAATAAATCTGAATTTATTAAAATTATAGTTGACAAAATGGTTGTTATGAATGTATTATGTGTAGTTGATTTGTCACTGTTTTGTAACATTACTACTTGTTTGTATCATAAATTATCCACATTAGATTTGATTGTAGATCTGATTGACGATTTATTCCTTTCAGAATGCGGCATTTGCAGTCACCGATTTTGTGCTGCAACAAAACCCTCTGAATGCAGCACACCAAAATTGGAAAGATATCGCAGACCAAGCTTCACACAAAGTAAGTCTTAATTTTCTTTCAAATTTTGTACACGCAAAATTATTTAGGGGCCATATTGAATGAAATCGTGTTAACTGCGCAGCATTTGTCATGTGCAGCATTGTCAATGGAATCTCTGGAAAAGGGTTTTAAACCTATTACCAACCTAAGTGACAGTGACTCTTTTTGACTCCCAACAAGATGATGGTTTTGGAATACAATGTGGAAAATGAAGAAATTGCTTGGGACAAGCAATTTCTTCATTTCCCACAATGTTTTCTAAGGAAAAAGACTAAAACGGTGAAATTTCATTCACTTGAAATTGTCGTCTGCATCAACTTTGAATATGGACTAGTCTAAAAATATGGTTTGGAAAAGGGTTAGTTTCTCATCAACTGGCAACAAAATCAGGATAGTCCACTTGTGACAGAATTTCAGGATTTGCTTCAACAATCAACACTTATAATGCATCTCTGAAGATAGGTCATACAGACTTGGCTTGGTACTTGTGCCCTTGCTGTTATTTCTGATTCCATTAATATTGTAAAAAAAGTATAAAAAAAAGAGAGAGAAGAAAAAAATAGAGCATTACACAGAATGACATCAATTGACAAAATTTAATTGTATTTTCAAGCTGTTATATTTTCTCCGTATGATCTTAATCAATCCTGAATCTAAATCACTGCGACAGCCAAAGACACACCAGTTATTAGTGAAAAAAATGAAAAACAACAATATTGTATATGCTTTTACCACAATTTTTCAACCCTTTCCAAAATGTTTGCAAAATGTTCACATCAAGATCGACAAAGGTTTTTTTTGTGTTAAAGCAGGTAAAATAAAATCAATGCAGTTAACCAATTGTGCAAGGGTTTCTTAGACTCTGTGACTATTAAGAGTGGTAGAATTGCAAATGTATTTGTGCAGTAATGGCCCTGTGGTAGATTAATCCTTTTTCCAAACAAGTCATACTTTTTAGGTACTGAATTGAAAAAGCTTGGTAAAACATTGAGGCGAAAGAAGAAAATGCTGGTAACCAGCATTTTCTTCTTCCGCCTCAATATTTTCTCTGTCATGTCCTAGGCAAATACTAACTTTTGCGACAACCATTTTGTCGCCTGTAGGCTG
The DNA here is from genome assembly GCA_963680895.1 of Fragum sueziense. Classification (NCBI taxonomy): domain Eukaryota; kingdom Metazoa; phylum Mollusca; class Bivalvia; order Cardiida; family Cardiidae; genus Fragum; species Fragum sueziense. Next base: position 28,916,429 of record OY804594.1, on the reverse strand, counting down.
TAGCAGCTTTTGAAATCTAAACTTGAACAGTCTGAATTCTTTGGGAATTTGGGAAAGAGTTAAAATCAATTACAGAAAACCATTAGGCAGTAGGTGCACAGAGCATTGTGTGGCTTTGTGCTCTCTGAATTTTTCCACTCCCTGCCTATAGATCTGTGCCATTAACCAATGACCCCGATATAGGTATTTCATAATGCTGTGATTTATTCTGTGATTATAGATCAGACCCAGTGAACTCCTGGCATATCTGATTACAGGAGAGAAAAAAAAATCCCCCCCATTAATTGATGTTTTCAAATTTTCACCAAATTTTAGACTGGTCACAAATGAAAAAAATAATAAAAAGACAACTCTGGAAGACTTAGTGAAATCTGTATGTTTACATGTTCATGTAAACATAGAAATCATGAGAGAAAGGAGAAAAAGCTGGTTATCAAAAGCATATTTTCCCTCTCTCCAACAAAACAATTATTCAGGAAAGGATGAAAGCACCATTTGATTACTGAGTTTCAAAAATTCAGGAAGGTTCGAAGACCAAATTTGTCTTAATTATTTCAACATCTGAAGAACTCCACCAAACTCTTGCTAAAGATTTTAATGTGGATAGCCTTTGCTCAAAGTTAAGGTAGAATACCCATAAACTCAGATTTCTTCGAGCAGTGTTGTGACATATCCGAACTTATTAGGGCACGGTCGTAAACTTTCAGGGGTGGAAAGTTCCACGTTCAAATGTTTTTCGACTTCATTCGAATAATTTCAACGCTGATGGAATCTCATCAAGGGTAGACTACCTTAACCCTTTCCCAAACGTAAAAATATTAGGGTAATCCATTTCAAAATCTAATGCAGTCATCAAATTAGATGTTGAAAAAGACTGGATTTTTTTGTAAAATATAGCATAGAAAACATTGAGGCAAAAGGAGAAACTGCTGGTCATCAGCAGTTTCTTCTTTTGTCTCAATGTTTTCCCAAGCCATTCATAACACGGACGTCAAAACCAGGTCTTGTTTGGGAAATGGTTAAGCATTTACTCTTCAAAGGTTGGCAGTTTGTGACATTGACAATATTTCAATGATTAGATCAGTATTGTTAATGATTTGTCCTAGTTTTGGAATAAAAGAAATCTGTGAAAATGACACCTATTCTTTAAATAATGGCAAAAAAAGAATCTTTGCCAAAATGGTTGTCTGGCTTTAACCACAAAGTAATGATTGAGTCTGTTGTCTATAGCCCAAAGAATTCCAAACCCATTATCACATGGCAACATTTCAGAGTGGTCCAAATTCAAAGATATTTCAGATGACAATTTTGAGTGAAAGAACTGTTACATTTTTCGTTTTTTTAGGGGTAGAAATCATTATGGAAAATGACCTGTGATTTGATTCTAATACAGATTTAAATAGAAATCATTTTACTAAGTGAATTTTGATATGGCTATGGTTGATTAAAAAGAAGCCATGCAAGAGTACAAGAGGACAAGAGTTTAGAGTTGAAAAGGAATCACCTCTTTCCAAGACCAATGATTATACATTAATATAATAATTCTAATTAAGAACATACTAAAATAACGAAAAGATGTGTTTGAAATATATGAAAACATTGAAGGAAAAGGAGAAAATGCTGGTGACCAGCATTTTCTCCTTTTCCTTCAATGTGTTCAAAATCCCCAGTAGTCTTTCCTCAAAACTTTTCTTTGTTTGAGAAAGCGTTAAAAGACTTTCAATATTTGATAAAGTGTTAAAGAAAGACCCCCTCTAAGCTCGGTAATTGTGTCATTCGTTCAATAAGGCACTTTCAATGAAAATAATTTTCCGTTTCATGACCCACTCTGTTGAATAATTGAAACGGTTCCAAAGTTCCGAAAGAAAGAAAGTCTGTGATCGGAATGAAAATTTCATGCAGTTTCGCATTGTTCTCACCAAAAAAATATGTTGGAACCCTTTGAGAAACAATTCATAGCTTTTTATACGCCGCCGGAGGCGGACGTATATTGGCGTCATCTTCTCTGTCTGTCCGTCCATCCGTCCGTCCGTCCACTTTTCTTGTCAACGCAACTCCTAAGTTTCTGGCTGGATCTTCTTGAAACATGGTCAATGTTATCACCTCAATTGGTAGATGTGCATGAAGGAAGGATTTTATGGTTCATTGATTTTTGCCTGAGTTATGCCCCCTTAAAACTTAGTCTCTGGGGCGGCGTATATTGTGACCATGGCACTCTTGTTATTACATGGAAAATTGATGGGAAGAAGAAAATATTGTTCAGGGTTCTCCCCAGAATAATTTGAAGCCGTAGTGGCAAATTATAACTTAATTGGTAAATCTTGAAATGCAATGTGTTCATGCAAATAATTGAGAATAAAAACAGAATGGGAAAAGAAGAAATTGCTCAATTTGAGCAATTTCTTCTTTTCCCATTATTGTTTTTATACAGAATTATTACATTTTATCTTATATGGATGCATTATTGAACACTTTTTGACATGAAAAGTCTACAAATCCCCCTATTTTGTGACCTTTTTGAAGGAATTAAGCTGTAGGGGTACTTTTGAAGCTGTAGTGGCATTACACTAATTTACATGAAGCTGTAGTGGGGCCGATACAGCTTATTAGGCTGGGGAGAACACTGATTGTTTACCAATTATTAAACAATCTGTTTGTCCATTGGTGAGAGGAAAATGAATTTCTTCAAAATGTCAAAAGGTGATGTCTGAGACAGGGTTTGAACCCCGCTACACCCAAGTTGATAGACCTTGCATTGTAAAATGTTAATGACAGATCTATCTGCTTGGCTCTTGAAAGAATGCCATTGTGAGAGACAAAATTACATTAATCTAAAACCTTTTTTTGTCTGACAATTTCTTTATGCTAAATAAAACTTCATTGTCTGAAAACTTTTTTAGAATTTGAGGTGACATAATCTTGTTGTCTAAGAAATATGTTGAATATTTGTGGCGTCTCTGTGCACAATTTTTTGTTCTTTGAAAAAAATCTCATCCTTTATGGTTATGTAAAAAGCATTGGAAAGAAAAAAAATGTTTTCAACAATTTTCCAATTGATGGCTATAAAAGGGTTTTTTATGACAATAGTAGGAAAACTTAAGGGTACCGTAGATCTATTTAAGAAAGGGTGAGAAAATGGACCAATGGTACATTTATTATATGTAAATGATGAAAAATATCTTTAAGCAAATTATGTTCCGGTGGAAAAAGGTTAAATATTTCTGTGAAATTCTTTCTGTATCATAAGGTTTGAAAGAATGTAAAAACTTTAAAACCATTATTGCATACCAGAGTTGAACTGGGTCCAAGTTTTTAATAGGTCTAAGCCAGGAGATATGAGAAACCTGTTCTATTCATGTAAATTAACGGCTTCAGATAAAGGGTATTGCTAATTCACATAAGGGAAAAAAATCAATAATTGTGTAATAATTGTTAGTCAAACCCTATATTGTGGGTGCTCATTTGAAGCGTCTCATTGAGACGCTTCAAATGAGCACCCACAACATATGTTTTGGATGTAGAATAAGAAATTAAGATCAGGAAAAAATCCCATTTATCCGTGTCGGCTGTGTAAAGTCTAAATTGCCTAGTCTTTGTTATATGTAGGTCAAATAAAGTGCAGGCTTAACCGATTCAGGTTACTGGGTCATCCTCTATTTGAATAGGGCAAGGGAGGCAACTATGCCCTGACTGAATTTTTATGTGCTGAGCTATTTATAGATCGAGAAAGGTTATTAGTGTCGTGTTCGGCTTGAAAGGCTTGAAATCTCCTCTCCCTAGATTTTTGTCAGTTATTTGGCCAGGGGCTTAATTTATTTGTCAGGATTTCTCTTTCTTTATATTCGTGGGTTTACATTACATGAAAATTATCTTGGTCAGCATTTTTCTGGCAGTGAAGAATATAAATTATATCAAGACTGAAAATGAATATACCTGTAAATGATATATTGAAGACAAGTTTTAGCTATGGAAATTTACTGTAAAGCATGGAAAATTTTTCTCGTTAACCCATTCCCAAACGGTGATGCCTTTTGGCGCCCTACAAGATAGGCCTAATGGCGTTGGAAAACGTTGAGGAATATGAAGAAATTGCTTTTGCCATTGCTTTTGTAAGACTGATTACCTGAAAACTTATGTAACTTACAATGTCCTATCCTCTCATTGAATTAATTAACAGCTTGTCACTTAAAGTGCAGATTTCTGAAAAACCTCTGATTTTGTAATGATAAGTCATACATTCTGTGAAAATAAACCTTATGTAACTTCTATTGATCAATCCTTTCTCACATGGCAACACTTTTAAGGACAGGTCTTGAACTCTTTCATAAGAAGATGGAGTGATGATTTGTAATACACTTTACCTATGCAGTTTCTCCTTTTGTCTCAATATTTTCTGTGTCATATTTTACACAAATCCCATCTTGTGTAACATCTATTTTGTCATTTGTGGCAGTTTTTGAAGAGGATCACTCTAAAATTGTGTTGTTTGGGTAAGGCTTAAAAAATGACATATATGTATTTTAATTGCAGATTCTGTGTTTGGAGCGGACTTGACGGATGAAATGAGTAGAACCCATACAGAGGCCCCAATGGTTGTTATCAAATGTATAGAACATATAGAGAAAGCATGCAGTCATCATGGTAAGATTTAGTTAATCCATCTTAATCCTTTTCCAATTGACAAAATCTGAACTTGTTCAACACAAAAACTACATAATGATGCTTTGATTGCTCTCCAGCAAAATCTTGTAATTGTAGCTTGTTTTAAGCTGCAGTTACGAAGTTTTTGTTGAAAAGCAACGATAATCAAAACATGAAATGAGTAGAACCCACACGGAAGCCCCAATGGTTGTAAAAAAATTTATAGAACATTATAGAGAAGGCATGCAGTCGTCATGGCAAGATTAAACCAAATTAATCGTTTCCCAAATGATCGAAATTTAGACTGTTTAACCCATTTCCCCCAAAAAGTCAGAATTTTGACCTTTCCAAAATTCATACAAAGAATGGAATTTCTCTGTGATATGATGGGAAACATGGAACAGAGGATAGATACTTTAGGTAGTCAAAGAATGAATTACTTTGTTGTATTATAGTTAACCCTTTCCCAAACAAGACCTGGTTTTGACGTCTTTAATAGAAAGGGCTTTGGAAAATATTGAGACAAAGAGGAAACTGCTGATAACCAGCAGTTTCTCCTTTTGTCTCAATATTTTCTGTGCTATATTGTACACAAATAGTTTTTGATACCTCCCTTTTTAACATCATTTTTGTCATATTCAGCAGCTTTGAAATAGGACCATCCTTGAATTTTGTTGTTTGGGAAAGGGTTAAATCATCAAAATGTTCTATGATGCACATGTATTAATTCTTACTTATACCTATGTATGCAAATGTCATGTTAATTTTGAATGTTCATTTTAGAATCAGAAGCTCTCAGTGTCTACAGAATATCTGCAAAAACAGAGGAAATCAACGACATAAAGAATGTTTTTAACAAAGGTAAATCAACATCTACCTATTTAGAGTTTTAGCCTTATACCAAAATGGCAATAAATTTGATGTTTCAAAATTTTAAAGCTGGTGCAAACAATAAAATGAATTTTGATAATTAGATCTACCAGGTACTTGATCTGTAAACAATAAATCCCAGATAATATTGACACAAAAGGAGAAAATACTGTTAGTATTTCCTTCCCTTGCTACTATGGTTTCAAAAGCCTCCTCTACTAAGGACGTCAAAGCCAGAACTTGTGTGGGAAGTGTTAACTTTTTGCCATTGTGTAACTTGTTTTAACCCTTTCCCAAGGATGTCTTGGTTTTAATGTCCCATATAGAAATAAAATGTCTTTTGGGGAAAACATAGACACTAAAGATGAAAATTTCCTCGAAAGACATCCAGTTGTCTCAATATTTTCTGTGCTACGATATATACAAATACTATTTTTATCAACATCCATTATGTCAACTGCAACGTCTTTCAAATCAACCAGTCTAAAACTTTGCAATTTGGAGAAAGATTAGCTAATGTTAACAAGTCTGCCCTTGACATATCAACACATTCCCACATAATGACGCTTTTTGATGCCCCCACAAGTTAACGGCTTTAGAAAACATTGTGGAAAAGCAATTTCTTCATTTCCCACAATGTTTTCTAACCTGAAAGACCTATACTAAATATGTAAAACTTATATCATTTGAAATTGTCATCTGCAGTATCATTGAATTTGGTCTAAAATGTCGATGTCTGGTAATCTGTTTGCAGATTCCCATTGTATAACATGTTTGAACTGAGGTTCTCAAGTCCTGCGCACTTGACATATAATGAAAACATGTTCGACATGTTGTCTATGAGAAATTAAGGAATGACTTTTAGTTTTGCGTAGCACTTTTGTTCTTTCCTGGTTGTTTTGTAACTTACATTGTAATGTAATTAATGTATGTAACAAATTTGAACAACCTTTGAAAAGGACAATGAAGATACAGCAAAAGGTTATATGTTCAATGTATCGTCGCTTTTCAACAAAACCCTTGTATTTGCAGCTCGTTTTTTGCAGATCAAAATATGCAAAATTTTCAATTCACTTATAATTTTGTTCTGCAACATGTTTGAATTTGGACTAGTCTAAAATTTTGCTGTCTGGTAATAGATTAAGTGATTCAGAAATAAATGGATTATTTATTCTTACTTTGACCTCAGCTGGCGACATACAACAGATCAACTTGGAAATCTTCAATGTTCACTGTGTTGCTGGAGCATTGAAGAAATATTTACGAGAGCTCCCAAATCCTATAATCCCCGTGGAAATGTACAGCCGGTTCATCGACGCAGCCAAGTTGTCGGACAACGCAGACTGCGTCAAGATGCTGCTTGAGCTCGTGGAGCAGATGCCGCCGGCGCACAAGTCGTGCCTGTTGTATCTGATGGGTCATTTTATCCGTTTATGGAGGATTCAACATGACTCAGGCATGGAGGACGGCCTAGATAAACTGTCTCATGTATTTTGTCATATTATCTTGAGGCCTCCATGGGAGAAAATCATGTAAGTTGTTTACCCCTTTTCCATTGTCCTTGCTTTAACCCTTTCCCAAACGACAAAATTTTGGGGTGGTCAAATTCAAAAACTGCCACAAATGACAGAATGGGAGGTATTGAAAATAGAATTGTGCAAAATTTGACATAGAAAACATTGAGACAAAAGGAGAAACTGCTGGTTATCAGCAGTTTCTTCTTTTGTTTCAACGTTTTCCCAAGCATTTCCTTTTAGGGGCGTCAAAACCAGGTCTTGTTCGGGAAAGGGTTAACACACTCCCACATAGTGAAACCCCATAAGATAAAGGCTTTGGAACACATAGTGGAAAATGACCAGCAATTTCTTACGTACAACATTTTCTACCCAAAAAGACCAAAAAATGTAAAATTGTATCCGCTCGAAATTGTTGTCTGTGACGTATTTGAATTTGATCCATCCTAGGTATTTGTGGATTGGAAAAGGGTTGCAGAAGTGAATGTGATGGCCTTGAAAAAAAGAGAAAAATATCACTTCTATTAAGTGATTCCTGTTTGGTTTCCTTGACAACATTAAGCGGAGTTCCAATTACCCACACTTGGGTTTAGATAATTAACCGTTTCCCAAACGACAAAATTTTAGGATAATCCACTTGGAAAACTGCTCCAGATGACGAAATTCATGTTGAAAAGGAAAGGGTTTTGTGTGCAAGATGGTACAGAAAATATTGAGGCAAAAGGAGAAACTGCTGGTTATCAGCAGTTTCTTCTTTTGTCTCGATGTTTTCCCAAAATTTTCAATTAGGGACGTCAAAACCAGGTCTTGTTTGGGAATGGGTTAACCGTTTCTTGAACTAGACCCAATTTTGAAATCTCAAAATACAAATAATAAATTATCCTCTAATAAGTTGCATCATTGATTTCAAGCTTTGTCAAACCTTTTCTGTACACTATATTTTTGGTGGCCGCGGCCTTAGCGCAGTTGGTAGCGCATCTGCCTTTCATTCGAGAGGTCCCGGGTTCGATACCCGGCCGCGGCAAATACCCTTTCTGACAAAATTGTCATCCACCAATGGGTTTGAAATCGTTAACCTAAGTGGGCGAGCAGCTGGAGGCTCGGTAAGGGTGTTGTGGTAGTACTGGGTTGAGAAACAACAGGAATCCATGAGTAGGTGCTCCAGCTGCCGCGATATGACCCTGGTAGTTGAAAACGGCGTAAAACTCCAATAGACTCAAACTATATTTTTGGTACTCATTTGAATCGTCTTAATGAAAGATTTAAACTACCAAAATTATATGGTTTCACCCTTTCACAATCAAGACCTGGTTTTCGCGTCCTCAATATAATAGACTTAGGAAAACATTGTGGCAAAAGAAGAAAATGCTGATAGTCAGTATTTTCTCCTTTTGCCTCTATGTTTTCTGTGCTGTTTTGTTCACCAAGTTTACCTTTCGTAAACATTTTGTCATCTGCAGCATCTATTATACTGGAACAGTCCCAATTTTTGCTGGTGTGGAAAGGGTTAACTAAAACTGATAACAGATTTAATGAATTTCTTGATTTTCATTGCAGAGAGATTGTAGAAAACACAAAGTTACACATAGACATTTTTGAGGAGTTATTACGAAACGGAAATTGGGGCGAGGCAACTCCTCCGTCACCGCCGCCGATTCCCCCGCGTCCAAAAATGGACGAACTTCATCACACAGACTTTAAACACCAACATGCTTCACCGCAGGATCTTCTTAAAGAAGCGGAGTGGTATTGGGGTGTGATTTCTCGTGAGGAAGTGACTGAATTATTAAGGGATAAACCCGATGGAACGTTTTTAGTGCGTGATGCAAGTACTCCGCAAGATTATACATTGACTTTACGGAAAGGTGGAGCGAATAAGCTCATTAAAATATTTCATAGGGACGGGAAATATGGATTCGTAGAGCCTTTAACTAGTGACTCTGTGGTGGAATTAATACAATATTACAAGCATAATTCATTGGCAATTTACAATCGGACATTAGATATTAAATTACTTTACCCTGTGTGCCATACTAGAGCAACAGTAAGTATGCCAGTCAAATTGTTCCCAAAGCAATAGATAAGAGGGGCTGAAACCATTCTAAATTTGTTATTTCAAATCTAAACCTTATGTTGTGGGTACTAATTGGAATTGCCTTGATGAGTCGACTCCAATGAGTATCCATAACATCAGGTTTTATGAACAGTAGATGAAATATTGTGTTTTGACGTCTTCACCCTCTCTTACCTATGGTCCATAATCGTGTAGGCTGCAAAGTAAAAATTAATGTTATCAAAAGCAGCAAAAGAACAAAATGTAAAAATAACAGCTTAGAAAATATTAGAGAAGAAAGTTAGAATAAATGTTGGTTATTTATAGATCATAGAAAAGAGGTACAAACACATTACACTTTCAGGTGCCATGCATTTGTTGAAATAATAAAGCACACAATAAATTTTGATTCTGATGTTAATGCCATATTTATTATATGAGTCATCAATGTTAATACTGCCCACAACTAATATGGATAGAAAATGACTCAATCAAGATATTTTTTCGCTGCCTTGCATGAATTTTAACGGGGACATACAATTATTTCAGGATAGTGCTCCGTCTGACGATATTCAGCAGGAAAAAACGCGGTTGCGACAAATCAACAAAGATTTTCAGAGCAAGGAACAAGAGTATGACATGTGGTACGAGGAACACTCAAAGACACAAGTCGATCTGCAATTAAAACACCAGGCGTTGGACGCTTTTAAAGAAACCATCGCCGTGTTTGAGGAGCAGATGGAGTTACATCGGAGATTTCAGTCAGAGGCTTCCCAGCATGAAATGCAAAGGTAAGGCAGAGCTACAGATAACAGGGTTAACCCATTACCAAACAACAAAATTTTAGACAGGTACAAATTTAAAGATGTCGCAGACGACATTTTCAAGTGTATGAAATTCATTTTGTTTTGGTCTTTGAGGGTAGAAAACATTGTGGGAAATGAAGAAATTGCTTGTTACAAGCAATTCCTTCATTTTCCATGATGTTTTTCAAAGCCTTTTTCTTGTGGGGCGTCACTGTGTGGTAACAGGAGGTTAAAGGCTTCTCAAAATGCTTTTCAAAATGTGATATTAAAATTTTCATTAATTGTTAATCAAGTCCTATGGTATGGGTACTCATTTGAATCATCTTATCTAGGTTTTGGTGAACGAGGGGAAAAGAATTCATAATCTCAATACAATTTTGCATGTTTTGGTTTGAATCTTGTAGGTTTGAGAAATGATATAATTTGGCTAGAAAATATACTAGGGAACAATTTTATCAAGGACGTAGTGACGTAATTTCGGACAAACACAAGTATATCGTGGGTGTTGTTATAAACTCTCGTAACTACCGCTTGAATCAAGCCGTTTATAACAACACCGATAGTTTATCAATACATATTGGTAAATGCAGTCTATTTTTAGCACAAAACTCATCCCTATTCTGGCTTGAAAATACTATGATTATGACAGTTTCAAAACATGTTGCACAGAATGTTTCATGGAAAAAAGTGATGTAATTGATTTTTGCTTCATGTTCGTTTACAAATTTTTGCCCTGACATTGAGATGTTTTGCGAAATATTATGTAACACATGTTATTTTAGGTTATTTTTGCATTTTCCGGTCAATCAACTTGATATTATTCTGTCAGTAACTGAATATATTGTACAACTGATATTGGCTTTCCTGTTACCATTATCAGACAATAAAATTTTAGACTGGTCCGAATTCAAAGATGCTGCAGACAGCAATTTCATGTGAATGCAATTTTACATTTCAAGATCTTTTTGGGTAGAAAACATTGTGGGAAATGAAGACATTGCTACAAAATAAGAACATTTGACATTTACATAAAAGTTTCACAACCGAAATATTTTTTATTTGCAGGTTACAAGAGAATTTTGAGTTGTTGAAGGGACGGTTGTTAAGTATCACGGAGAGTAAAAGTCAGCTGGAAGTTGACATAAAACGTAAAACACAGCATAATAGGGCGCTCATCAGCGAAATGAACAGTCTTAAACCAGAGATGAAACGACTCAGTAGACAGAGAGATAATTTGAAAAAGTAAGTTCTGTCACATCATTAAGGAATTAAAAAGTAAAACCTAGCTTTAATCTTCCATCAAAGAGGCTCTTTAGAAAAAACATTGAGACCAAAGAAGAAAATGCTGATGTTCAGCATGTTTTCCTTTTAGCCAAAGTATTCAAAGCTATAAGTTACAAGTAATTGTTTGCTTTTACAAATACATTAACATTTTATGTTGCTCTCATCGAATTCTTCAGTATTTTGAACAAATTAGAATTAAAGACTGTTAAATTAAAAATTGTTTTTAATTCCAAAAGTTGTAAACAATTGACTCGGCATGTTACTGACCTTTGTTAGTTATACAAGTCCAAACATTGCATCTAAAATAGAAACACAATCTCAAATTTAATGATATTTTTGTCAGAAATGTGTGTGAGAATTAGCACCTTTTTGTTTTGATTCTCCTGAAATAGATGTCAATCGTCAGTTTGCATTTAAAGTTGCCCCCTACTAAATAATATACACAACCAAAGGGGAGTGTTACGAGTGTTATATCTGTCATTTCAATTATCGGATGTTATTTTGAGAAGATAGTTATTGCATTTCTCAGATTTAACCTTTTATCACAATGTTTACAAAATATTCCTGCCAGTGTTCTCCCCAGCACAATAAGCTGTATCGGCCCCACTACACCTTCATGTAAATCAGTGTAAAGCCACTACAGCTTCAAAACTACCCCACAGCTTAATTTCCTAAAAAAGGTCACTAAAAAGTTGGATTTCTAGACATTTCATGTCAAAAAGTGATATATAATGCATTCCTACAAAATAAAATGTAATAATTCTGTGTAAAAACATTATGGGAAAAGAAGAAATTGCTCAAATGGAGCAATTTCTTCGTTTCCCATTATGTTTTTATACACAATTATATTATATATTATATATCATTTGCATTTCAAAGTTTACAAATACTTATAATTTGCCACTACGGCTTCAAATTATTCTGGGGAGAACCCTGCCTGCTATGGTCAGCATCGTCAACAAAGTAGGGGGCATGGGTCCCTGTGGTTGTTTTGGAAAATGTTAATTTTAACCCTTTTCCAAGCAACAAAATCTTAGGGAAGTTGAATTTAAACGGCATATAAAGGGTGTTGCAGATTGCAATATGGACGATGATGAAGATTGATTTTGTGTAAATATGGTACAGAAAATATTGAGGCAGAAGGAGAAAATGCTGGTTATCAGCATTTTCTTCTTTTGCCTTAATGTTTTCCCAAGCCTTTTCTATTAGGAATATCTAAACCAGGTGTTGTTTGTGGATAGGTTAAAGTGGATAGATCTAACAGTTTGTCAATCCGTTTCCAGATGGTTGTTGGAAAAGAAGGTACCGGCGGCGGAGCTCGACAGTATCCTAGAAGAAAAAGATGCAGACGGACAGGTGTACGACATCATCCAGGTGTTACCGCACCACGATCAGGATACGTGGCTAGTCGTCTGTGATCGTGGTCAGGCGGAGGAGATGCTGCGCGACACGCGGGACGGAACGTTCCTCATCCGACCTAAACAGGAGGAGGGGGATGTTTATGTGCTCTCAATATCGTAAGTTGGATTTCTCCTCTAGTTTTGCTGTACTTAATGGTGCCAGTAAAATGCTGTAATGAAAACAGCGAAAAACCTTCCTGCAGCTTCGTTAACAATACAATTGATATTTAAAGTTTGAAACAACCAATCTTTATACTTGCACATGTTTGATTAATTAAACAAATATCTGTTATTGAAAAGAGTAGCAGATAAGAAAGGTGTAAATGCATTCTAAATTTGTTACTTTAAATAGAAACCCTAAGTTGTGGAACTCATTAGAATTGTCTCAACAAGGCAATTCCAATGATAATGAGTACCTACAATATAGGGTTTGATGACGATTGACTGTTAACCCTTTTCCAAACGGCAAAATTTTAGGATGATCAAATTCAAAAGCTGTTGAAGACGACAAAATGGATCTTGATAAGGATTCAATTTGCGCAAGATATAGCAGAGAAAATATTGAGGCAAAAGGATAAAATGCTGATTATCAGCATTTTCTTCATTTGCCTCAATGTTTTCCCAAGACCTTTTATCTAGGGATGTCAAAACCAGGCCTTGTTTGGGAAAGGGTTAATTTACATTTTAAAAGCCAACCACCACCCCCATCTCCTCTTATCTATAGCTCTGATTTCCTTATCAGGGCAACAGATATCATAAGTGAGGGAGTGAAGACATTTGAATTCCAAACCCTATGTTTTGGGTACTCATTTGGATCGTCTCGATGAGAAAATTCCATTGAGTACCAACAACATAAGGTTTGATAAATAATGAAAGAAATACTGCATTTTGAAAAGCAAATCCATAGCTCTGATATCTTAATTTTCTTCCATTTACAGATACCAAGGAAATATCGGACATTGTAAAATATTACATCGAAAGACTGGGTACGGTTTCGCGGAACCGTTTTTCAAGCATCCCTCATTAATACAGTTAGTGTTGCATTACCAACAAGAATCGTTAAAAGATCACAATCCTACGCTGGACGTTAGACTGCTGTATCCGGTGAACGCGAACAATGACCCTGTGTATAGCCGGGAACCGGTGTATCTGCACATGAATCAAAACTATTAATAGATTATTTAAATTGATTAACCCATTACTGCTTGTTGACGCTTTTTTGACGCCCCTCGAGATTAGAGGGTTCAGAAAACATTGTGGAAAATTAAGAAATTGCTAATGACAAGCAATTTCTTCATTTCCCACAATGGTTTCTACCAGAATAGATTGAAAAATGGTCTTAGAAAATATTGTGGAAAATAAAGTTATTGCTTCTGACAAGCAATTACTTCATTTCCCACAATGTTTTCTACCAAAAAAAGATTGAAAAGTGTAAATTCCATTCACTTGAAATTGTTGTCTGCAATATCTTTGAATTTGGACCAGCCTAAAATTTTGTCGTCTGGTAATAGGTTAATATACATGCAGCGACTGATGGATCGGGATACGAAAATACAGAAAATATTGCATTTTTTTCCGACCCCCCCCCCCCCCCCTACAGGATTAGTGCCAAAATGTGCTATATTTAGAAATAGTGATGTTTTGTGTTGGGTTATGAAAGTGACAGGGTCCGTTTGAGCAACAGATAAGAGCGGGGTAAAGGCATTCTAAATTTGTTAAATCAAATCTAAATCCTATGTTGTGGGTACTCATTAGAATCGTCTTGACAAGACGATTCAAATGAGTACCAACAACATAGGGTTTGATGAATATTTAGTTAAATAGTTCATTTTAAAAGGCCATCACCCCCTCTTAGCTGGAGCTCTGGTCTTTTGCTTAGCAAATGAATGACAAACTTTGCATGAAAAGTGAAGAAAATCAGCTCACAGTGCTGTTAAAATGAAAATTTTTGGGAGCATGGTCAGTTTCAGTGTATGATTTATCATTTAAGAATTATTGAGAAACTTTCGTCTTCTAAATTTTTCCTGAAATGATGAAATTTTAGACTAGTCCAAATTGTACCTAACTGCAGATGGGCAAATATATGTCATTAATTAACTCTCAAAATTTTGTATCTTGAAGGCTTGAAAGCATTTAGAGGAAAGGTAGAAAATGCTGGTTATTGGCATTTTCTTCTTTTCACTAATTACTTTCCATGTTATGATATTCAAATATTCTGATTCTCGTAACATTTAGTTTGTTGTCTGCAACACTATTTAATTTTGATGAGTCCAAGATTTTGTCTTTTCGGGAAAGGACTAATGCTATCATCCCATTTTCAAACTTACATACCAATAATTTATTGTTTAAGAAAAAGAAATATTCAACTTGTTCATAATGTGTTTGTTAAAAATGATATTTTATGGTCTTTTCTGAAAAGATGAGCTTTTGAAAATATGGATACAAAAGAAAATTGTCGTTCAAGCCATTATTTTCGCCTTTTACCAACATGTTACACTTCCCTTGCTGACTAAAACTAAATGATGCAATATCTAAATGAAAAATAGGTCATAAATGTAGCTTGTACTAAAAGTTATTTTGTGAATATTTCAATGTCGGTCAGGCTATCCTACTTTGAATGCATCATTGTTTACAATTTCATGAAAAATATTCATGGTCATCTATCCTTTATCCAAACTAGACCTCGTTTTGAGATCCTTAATAGAAACAGCATCCCTAGTAGAAAAAACATTGGGAAAATATTGGGACAAAAGAAGAAAATGCTGATGACCAGCATTTTCTCCTTTTGTCTCAATATTTTTCTGTGCTATTTTGTACTCAAATATTTACTTTCTCTATATCCTTTCTTTGTCCTCTAAACAGCAGCTTTCAAACTTAAATGGAGTCAAATAAAATCAGTTTTGGAGAGAGGGTTTAGGAGTCTGGCGTCGACAGGTCTGTTCCCAACTTGTTTCAAAATTCCAGGAAATATTATTCATCAATGAAAAGTGAAAGGTTATGTTTCCATTTCTGTTTAAGAGGACAAAATGTGTTTGTGACAGCTTTAAAAAAGGAACAACAAAACCTTGGGAATTGATAGTTGAAAAGGTCAAAATACAATATTGATATTGACAACATTTTAGAATTGGAGTAAACTTTGGGAACCCATGTGCCAAAATTTTATCTCTTTCCCTTACAAATGAAATTGGGACTTATCAAGATTGAAAGTTGATGCAAATAACAAATCGAAAGCAGACCTTGATTTGGAAGAATTTAGAATTAGAATTGTTTCAAGGGACATAATTAGGATATAGAATTGTTTCAAGGGACATAATGATGATATAAGGCTCAAACAGTGAAATATAGTTAGAAAAGCAAGGAAGCATTTTGGACAAAGGAGAAAATATGGTCACCATGATAATTTATTCAGTTTACTATGTAATTTCTAATGCCATTCTGAAGTCTTTCTATAAAGAGTCAAAACTTGGAAGATAATGGTTAAAAGAGTTTTGTTTTGAATTCTATGGACAAATGAAATGTGCTGTAAATCGAGGGTTTAAGGCAAAACAATTCGAAGTGAAAACATAATCATATCGCTGCTTTTAACGAAAACCTCATAACTGCAGCTTAAAACAAGCTGCAGTTATGAGGGTTTTGATGAAAAGCGACAATATGCGCTTAAGGGGGAATGCTCCAGTTTTTCGGAACACTCGGTCATTACGGTAGTAAATTAAATGTTTCGTACCAATATGTTTCGCTACCATATTTTCAATGAAATAACACATTAATACAATTTACCATTTTCAACGGTAAAAGTGTATTTATTATGCGAAACTGATTTCCCCAAGATGGAAATCGATTATTTAGAGCAAGAAAGTCGTAAGTGTGTATGCAGTTACCACTGTTTTGCGTCATTTTATTCATGTGTAGCTGATAAAAGTTGCTGTAATTCTCTAATAAGTGCGCTGACCTATACATTTTCTTTTTGAATTATTACCAGGACATGTTGCTTAATACAATGGGGGAGTTTTATCAAATTCTATTATGCAGAACTTGAAATATTTCCAAAAAAGTGCAAATTTTGACATAAAACCCTCCAGCTTCGTTGATCTAACCGAACACGTGAGTATGCTGTCTTATACATTTACGCATTTATAATAGCACAAATTTTGAGTTTTCTGTTCTTATTATAATTAAATGCAAGACGTTACTTTAAATCCGTTTTCGAGACTAAACGACGAATATACAGCATCTTATTAGCAATTTAGTGACCTTGGACAGGTGCAAGAAATTGTGCATTTTTAGCTCACCTGAGCACGAAGTGCTCGAGGTGAGTTATTGTGGTCACTTTTTGTCCGTCGTCCGTCCGTCCGTCCGTCCGTCCGTCCGTCCGTCCGTCCGTCCGTCCGTCCGTCCGTCAACATTTGGGGTGTTTACACTCTAGCATCCACAAAAGTTACTCAATCTTGATCAAACTTGGCCAAAACAAGTACGACCATAAGTTCTCGAACAAGTTCGATTATGGGCCTGATCGGACCAGAAAGTGCGGAGTTATCTGCCCTTGAATTTCAAAAAATGCTGTTTTTAAGTTTGTTTACACTCTAGCATCTACAATTATTGATCAATCAAGACAAAACTTGGACATTATGTTGGAGACCATAAGATCTTGGATGAGGTCAATTTTCAGTCTGATCTGACCAGAAAGATGAGAGTTATGTGCCCTTGAATTGGGCAAAATTGCCACTTTTTTGCTGTATTCAAAAAAGAGTTAATCTAAGGGAAGGAAGTCTGACACTACTTCTCTTCAGTATAAGTAGAGTTATCTAGTTTGATAGAGGATATAAATAGATTCTAAGGGAAGGAACTCTGACGCTACTACTTCAGTATAAGTAGAGTTATCTAGTTTGATAGAGGATATAAATAGATTTACACTCTTATTAACCCATTACCAAACAACAAAATTTTAGCCTAGTCCAAAATCATAGGTGTTGCAGACGACAAGTTCCATTGAACAAAATTTAACATTTTTTGGTCTTTCTTGGTAGAAAACATTGTGGGTAATGAAGAAATTGTTTGTCACAATGTTTTCCAAAGCCTTTATTTTGTGGGGCATCCAAAAGCGCCAATGTGTGGGAAAGGGTCAATCAAGACAAAACTTGGACACAATGTTGGGAACTTTAAGATCTCAGATGAGTTTGATTTTCAGTCTGATCTGACAAGAATGTTGAGAGTTATGTGCCCTTGAATTTGACAAAATTGCCATTTTTCGGCTGGTTTCGACCTTGTTTACATTCTAGAATCTACAATTATTGATCAATCTATACAAAACTTGGACACAATGTTGGGAACCATAAGATCTCATATGAGATTGATTTTCAGTCTGATCTGATCAGAAAGTCGAGCGTTTTGTGCCCTTGAAATTGACAAAATTGTTGTTTTTGGCTGTTTTCGACCTTGTTTATACTCTAGAATCTACAATTATTTATCAATCAAGACAAAACTTGGATACAATCAGGGCTACAGATAAGTGGAGGTGAAGACATACTAACATTGTTTTTTCGAATTCAAATCCTATGTTGTGGGTACTCATTTGAATCGTCTCGACGAGACGATACAAATGAGTACATGTACCTACAACATAGGGTTGGATGATCACTGACAGCATTATTGCAGTTTGAAAAGTCACCACCCCCTCTTATCTGGAGCCCTGTACAATGTTTGGCACCATAATTTAGATCTTGGATGAGTTAGATTTTCACAACCTTATTGACCATAAGTTCTTTTTCAGTCTTAAATTAATAAATATTAATTGAATTGAACAAAAGTGTTGCTCATATCATTTAGGTTCAGGTGAGCGATATAGGACCATCATGGTCCTCTTGTTTCGATGTAGGGGTATGTTATACGAATGCCTATAAAATTCAAACAAGATCGCCGACCCTCCATTTTTATTTTATTTCTCAATTGGTAATAACATGTAATTTCAACATACAAAATATAAATAAATTCTATTATTGGGAAAAATTTAGGAAACTGGAGCATTCCCCCTTAAAATAGTTTTGCCATAAACCATTTGAAATGTTAATGATTTTCTAAATGTTTATGAATAATAAAGATGTTTATGTTGAAGAAATATACCTGAATGACATATTAGAAAGGCAATGTGCAATCTTTGTATGTTTGTTCATGTAGTTTACTATGCATGGATATTAAAGATGGGCTTAAGGCAAAACAATTTACAAGTGTGTATAGATCTTATGCACTTGTAACTGTTTAATCCATTCCCTAACAGTTATGATTGATGTTCCATTTTATGGTCTTTCTGTGTAGAAAACTTTGTGGGGAATGAAGAAATTGCTTGTGACAAGCAATTTCTTCATTTCCCACAATGTCTTCTATCAAGAAAGACAACAAAATGTAAAAAAAATCATTGACATGGAATTGTTGTCTGCATCTTTGAATTTGGACCACTGTTAAATTTTGGCCCCCATTAATTTGTTAAAGAGGAACTGTCTGTACTTCTTTTCACACAATTGTTTTGTTCAGAAAATTTCTTAACCCATTACCAGACAGCAAAAGTTTAGCTTAGTCCAAATTCAAAGATGTTGCAGATGACAATTTTAAGCGAATAGAATAAAAAATATTTTGGTCTTTTGGGGTAGAAAACATTGTGAGAAATGGAGAAATTGCTTGTCACAAGCAATTTCTTAATTTTCCACAATGTTTTCCAAAGCCATTATCTTGTAGGGAGTCAAAAAGAGTCATTGTTTGGTAATGGGTTAACCCATGTCTTACAGTTCCTCCAATATTCTGGTTGTTTGACATAAATAGATATCCAGTATAAAATAAGATCAATCTGATTTTAATCTACAATTCCAGGTTGTTTTAATGCAGCATGATAAAGAGACTATAAATTTCAGAATTTCATGATCTATGTCAAAAACTGGTGTGCTACAATTGTGACTGATTAAAGTGCTTATTTGTTATGATGAAATTTGTTTTATTGTTTATGAAAAGTTTTGATTGTATTTGAGATTTATATAGGGCACAAACAAAGCATTGATTTTTATCGTACAGAGCTGCGGACATGGGTGGGTAAATGGCATTATAGAACTCTTATTGCAAACCTATTTTGTAGGTTATCATTAGCATCTTCTCCTGGAAGCAATTCCTTAATATTTTCCTAGGCAATACCTGGTTTTGAAGTCCCAAATAGAACATGTTTTGGAAAATATAGAGGCAAAGTAAGAAAATACTGATAACCAGCATTTTACCCTTTGCCTAAATATTTTCAGTACTACATTGTATATCAATCCTCTCTTGTTCAGCACCAATTTTGTTGTCTGTGCGAACAACCAATTTACTTAAAGATTTTAACTTTTAACCCAATACCAGGTGGCAAAATCTTAGGCTGGTCTAAATTCAAAGACCTCGCAGACAACAATTTCCGATGCACAGAATTTAACATCTTTTGTTCTTTTGGGGGTAAAAACATTGCGGGAAATGAAGAAATTGCTTTTCACAAGCAATTTCTTCATGTTCCACAATGTTTTCTAAAGTCTTGATCTTGTGGGGCTTCAAAAGTGCCATTTTATAGGAAAGGGTCAAATGCCTTTACCCACTATAATCTATAGCGCTGTACACAAGTGTTTTTGGCCACAGATTTGATTTCTTATCCATGAGCTAGATGATATTTGCAGAAAACAAGAATCTTTGAGATTCATAAACTGTTAACCTAAAACCTGTTTTAAAGATGTTAAAAGAGTTGTTTTGGAAAAGGTTTAAGTATGTACCGTCTTACAACATTGAAAGTGCAAAAACATGGGCTTGAGGATTATGTATTCAAATCTGTAGCTATTAATCTTTTCCCAAACAACAAGTATTTAGGCTTCCCTAATTTGAAAGATGCTGCAGACGACAAATCATATTTTGGTAAAGGTAAGATTTGTGTACGCTACGACACAGAAAATATTGAGACAAAATGGAGAAAATGCTGATCAGCATTTTCTTCTATTGCATCGATGTTTTCCCAATTCTTTCTTAATTATGGACTTCAAAACCTGGTATTGATTGGGAAAGGGTTAAAGTGCATATTTAGACTCGCTTAGTGACGTCTCACATCGTTAAATTGTTGAATGTGTTGAAAACAATTTTTTGTCAGACATACTTAATGAATTATAAAGAATGAAAGATAAAAAATATGTAAAATTATTCACACTCTATCTTTCTTATTTGTGAGTAAACCCTTTCCCAAATAAAACCTGGCTTTGACCCCTCATGGGAAATGCATATCCGAAGCATGGACGAAGAGAGTCCTTCGATGGTCAAACGTTCGCGATACTTATTCAGAAGTTAGCATATATATAGAGTACTTTTGTGACAAAATGGTTGTGTCCTAGGTTGAAGTTTGTCCTTGGTCTACGAATAAAAGGGAACAATTTTGTCCATTTTTAAACTGTGACATATTTCGGACAAACAATAGTATTTCGTAATTGTTGTTTTGCCCCCTTTCGAAGAAAATGGGGGTATATTGTTTTGCAAGTGTCAGTCGGTCGGTCGGTCGGAAGGTCGGTCGGTCGGTCCGTATGTCGGTCGGTCTGTCCGTAGACCAAACCTTGTCCGGAGCATAACTCTAAAAGTATTAAAGGTAGAATCATGAAACTTCATAGGTGGATAGATCTCATTATGGAGAGGTGCAGTGCACAAGAACCGTAACTATGCCGATCAAATTTTTTGAGTTATTGCCCTTTGTTGATTTTATAACTTGATTCTTGTCCGGAGCATAACTCAAAAAGTATGTAAGGTACAATCATGAAACTTTACAGGTATATAGATCTCATTATGGAGAGGTGCAGTGCACAAGAACCGTAACTCTGCTGATCAAATATTTTGAGTTATTGCCCTTTGTTGATTTTCAAACTTGATTCTTGTCTGGAGCATAACTCAATAACTATGTTAGGTAGAATCATGAAACTTTACAGGTGGATAGATCTCATTATGGAGAGGTGCAGTGCACAAGAACCGTTTGCGATACTTATTCAGAAGTTAGCATATATATAGAGTACTTTTGTGACAAAATGGTTGTGTCCTAGGTTGAAGTTTGTCCTTGGTCTACGAATAAAAGGGAACAATTTTGTCCATTTTTAAACTGTGACGTATTTCGGACAAACAATAGTATTTCGTAATTGTTGTTATGCCCCCTTTCGAAGAAAATGGGGGTATATTGTTTTGCAAGTGTCAGTCGGTCGGTCGGTCGGTCCGTATGTCGGTCGGTCTGTCCGTAGACCAAACCTTGTCCGGAGCATAACTCAAAAAGTATTAAAGGTAGAATCATGAAACTTCATAGGTGGATAGATCTCATTATGGAGAGGTGCAGTGCACAAGAACCGTAACTCTGCCGATCAAATTTTTTGAGTTATTGCCCTTTGTTGATTTTATAACTTGATTCTTGTCCGGAGCATAACTCAAAAAGTATGTAAGGTACAATCATGAAACTTTACAGGTATATAGATCTCATTATGGAGAGGTGCAGTGCACAAGAACCCTAACTCTGCTGATCAAATTTTTTGAGTTATTGCCCTTTGTTGATTTTCAAACTTGATTCTTGTCCGGAGCATAACTCAATAACTATGTTAGGTAGAATCATGAAACTTTACAGGTGGATAGATCTCATTATACCCCCCACAACAAAGTTATGGGGGGGTATACTGGATTCAGGTTGTCCGTCCGTCCGTCCGTCCGTCCGTCCGTGGACATAATTTTGTGTCCTCTTCTCCTCCCACAGTTTTGACCGATTTTGCTGAAATTTTAGCAGGTTGTTTCCTATCATATGAAGTTGTGCACCTGCAATTTTCATCTTGTTATGGAGAGGTGCAGTGCACAAGAACCGTAACTCTGCTGATCAAATTTTTTGAGTTATTGCCCTTTGTTGATTTTCAAACTTGATTCTTGTCCGGAGCATTACTCAAAAACTATGTTAGGTAGAATCATGAAATTTTACAGGTGGATAGATCTCATTATGGAGAGGTGCAGTGCACAAGAACCGTAACTCTGCTGATCATATTTTTTGGGTTATTGCCCTTTGTTGATTTTCAAACTTGATTATTGTCCGGTGAATAACTCAAAAAGTATGTAAGGTAGAATCATGAAATTTTACAGGTGGATAGATCTTATTATGGAGAGGTGCAGTGCACAAGAACCGTAACTCTGCCGATCAAATTTTGTGAGTTATTGCCCTTTGTTGATTTTATAACTTGATTCTTGTCCGGAGCACAACTCAAAAAATATGTAAGGTAGAATCATGAAACTTTACAGGTAAATAGATTTCATTATCGAGAGGTGCAGTGCACAAGAACCGTAACTCTGCCAATCAAATCTTTGAGTTATTGCCCTTTGTTGATTTTTACACTTAATTCTTAACCTTGCCTATATCTCGTGTCCTTTTACACATACAGCCTTGATATCTCACACATAGATATACTCCTATCAACATCGTTCACATTTAACCATGACCTTGGACCTTGTGACCTTGACCTTGGAGTTTGACCTACTTAAAAAAAATTAAACCCGGCGTATATCTCATGACCTTTTACAAATACAGCCTTGATATTTCACACATGGACACATCTTACCAAGACCTTTCACAATTGACCATGACCTTGGACTTTGTAACCTTGACCTTGGAGTTTGACCTACTTTTAAAAAACTTTAACCTGGCCGATATATCATGTCCATTTACACATACAGCCTTGATATTTGACACATGGAAACCTCCGACTTAGACCTATCACATACGACTATGACCTTGGATCATGTGGCCTTGACCTTGGAGTTTGACCTACTTTTAAAAAAAATAAACTGGGCCTATATCTTATGTGCTATTATACATACAGCCTTGGTATTTCACACATGGACACATCTTACCAAGACCTTTCACATTTGACCATGACCTTGGACCTTGTGACCTTGACCTTGGACTTTGACCTACTTTAAAAAGAACTTTAACCTAGCCGATATATCATGTCCTTTTACACATACAGCCTTGATATTTGACACATGGACACATATGACCAAGACTTTTCACATTTGACCATGACCTTGGACCTTGTGACCTTGACTTTTGTGTTTGTCCTACTTTAATAATACATTAACCTGGCCTATATTTCATGTCATTTTACATATACAGCCTTGATATTTCCCACATGGTCACTTCCAACCAAGATATTTCACTTTTGACCATGACCTTGGACCTTGATGTTGAGTTTGACCTACTTTTAGAAATATCCAACCTAGCCTTTATCTTATGTCCTATTACACCTACAGCCTTGATATTTCACACATGACACCTCCTACCAAGACCTATCACATTTGACCATGACCTTGAATATTGCAACTTTGACCTTGGAGTTTGACCTACTTTTAAAAAGACTGAAACCAGGCATATATATCATGTCCTTTTACACCTACAGCCTTGATATTTCACACATGGACACCTCCAACCAAGACCTTTCACATTTGACCATGACCTTGACCTTGGCATTTGGCCTACTTTTAAAAACTTTAACCTGGCCTATGTTTCATTTTACTTTTATATATACAGCTTTGATATTTCACACATAGAACCTCCTACCAAGACCTTTCATATTTGACCATGACCTTGGACCTTGTTAACTTGACCTTGGACTTTGACCTACATCAAATGTAGGCCCTTGAGGGGGCATATATGTTTTACAAACATCTCTTGTTATTACTCGTAACTACGTCTTGATTCAAGCCGTAGTTACAAGATTTTATAACAACGCCGATCGTTTATCAAAACACAACGTTAAACCCGGTCTATTTTTAGCACAAAATTCATTGCCATACCGAGCTCCGACCTAGCCATCTTCACAAGCCAAGGACTACCTCCACTTTGTTCCTTACCGTAAGGAACAAAGTGGAGATAGAATCCTTGGCTTGCGAAGATGCTTTGACTTGGGTTTAACCCTTTCCCAAACAACAAAATTTTGGTGTTGTCCAATTTGAAAGCTTGTCACCCACCAATGGGTTTGAAATCGTTAACCTATGTGGGCGAGCAGCTGGAGGCTCGATAAGGGTGTTGTGGTAGTACTGGTTTGAGAAACAACAGGAATCCATGGGTAGGTGCTCCAGCCGCCGCGATATGACCCTGGTAGTTGAAAACTGCGTAAAACCCCAATAAACTCAAACTCAATTTGAAAGCTGATACAAATGACAAAAAAATTGTTAAAAAAGGAAAGGATTGTGTACAAATATAGCCCAGAAAATATTGAGACAAAAGGAGAAATTGCTGATCATCAGCAATTTCTTCTTTTGTCTCAATATTTTCCCAAGCATTTCATGTTAGGGACGTCAAAAGTAGGTCTTGTTTGGGAAAGGGTTAACGTCTCTTTCAACTGTTACCGTCATACCACGCGACTGGAACACATATCATGGATTCTCATCATTTCTCGTACCAGTACTACCACAACATCCTGACCGAGCCTCCAGCTGCCCGCCCTCACGATTACCAAACCATTGATGGGTGACAATTTAGTTAGAAAGGTTATTTTCCGCGGACGTGGATGCATTAAACCTTGGACCTTGTGAGTGAGAGTCTGATGCGCTACCAATTGTGTTATTGCCGCGGCTCGTCCAAAGATGCAATCAAATACGAGGATGTATGTCTATAAGTAAACTTTAACTTTGATAGATGTATAAATATTATGAAACAAATTTGCGGTCACTCTCGCACACATAACAGCCGGAACACGTCCACAAGGCTCGCCATAATCCGAGTTTTCTGTGATAAAATTTGCTCTTTGATATGTTGGTGTCGCTCATTTAATGAGCGACATCATACATATCAGGTAGCGAATTTCGTCAGAGAAAACTCGGCTTATGCTCGCCAGTGCAGCATGTTTTCGGACATGGTGAGGACGCGGCGGAGTTGTGTTTGACCGGGCCTTAAAACGACACAAATTTACTCTATTCAAATTAATCCTGCCTTGATATTTTTTCGTCTGGTAGCACTAGAAGGTTAAAAATATCTTAATAAATCGGCGCTGTCAAAATGTTGAAAAATAATGACTGCGCCTGTCAATTTGACAGGCTCGTTCGGTCACTGTCAGGCCTAGTGACCCACTGACCTTGATACTGCATTGACCTTGCAGCGGGGTATACACTTTGCCATTTTACAAACGACTAAAATGAACTCGTCCAAATTGACAGAAGTTGCAGACATAAAGATAAATAAATGTTATCAGAATATGTATGAATTTTAGATGGAATAGCAGAGAAAACTTTACAGTTGACAAAATTTTAGACTAGAAAAAACAGTTTTATTTCAACAAGAAAAAGCATTAACAACCTTATTTCTGCAGCCAAATTGGTCAGCATGACAAGTTTAAATGTAAATGAAATTTGCGCCATATTTTAGAGCTTGAAAAGCCCTTTCCAAAAATGCATGCATCATAAAAGGTCGTAAGTACCACTTACGAAGATGTTGACTATCTTGCGAACGTGTCTTTTTCTAAGTAGATGGTCTGGGGGCATTTGAATGTTTATTTCACGTAGAATCTACTATACAGACTCTACCTAATACATAGAGTATCTAAAATTACCGGTAGCAAATCGTACTTCAAATTTCAACAAATCTAAGATTTAGATACTTGCCAAAATAGCCACCGCTGTCCAGAGGAAAATGATGGATCCTCCATAAGTTTGATCCCTAAAGACGTTGATGGAGCGTGTTGTTTCCAAGGCAAACGATGTCGGCTCGAATTCTGATGCAGTCTTCACTGACGTAGGAAGAGGGGGCAGAGGGGCCAGGTCCCCAATGATTTAAACGTGTCCCAATGCTAGCTAATCTTTTCCAACTAAGATTTCCAAACCGCTGTCTGACGTCAAAATCAGTGCTAGGTGTATGCATTCGTGGTAGTTGAAATACCATAAAGAAGTGGGGGAGCGTTTTTCAAAACATTAATGAGCGTGTCCATATTCTATGATTGTTATCAAATTCCATTTCCCCCATTGTTTTCTCGAATCCACATTTCAGTACTTATTTGAAAAAATGAGCATGTCCTTCTGTCCGTTAAAGGGCGACGGTAACAGATGTAGTCCGTGGGCTGGCTACACCCTAGGTCCCCCCCCTACCGGGATTTTATGACACCTATATCATTGTAAAGCTTGATGAATTCCCTTTCAAATGCAACTTGTTGTTTGATATATAAGTGCTGGATAAGCATATGCGGAACGATTGATTATCTCCCCTTGAATTACAAAAAATACTTGTTTATAACTCACCTTATACACATTCATGGGATCCAAAATAACCCAAATTTAGGCGCAAATGACCAAAATGCTTATAGATTTTATCAATTCATATCGTTAAATAGTAAAAGATAAATTCACACCAAAATTAGCACGAATTATGCCCCTTGAATATGTAAAACAAGAGAAAAATAGTATAGATATTGCCTTTGTTTATATTTACTTTGCATTTGGAAATCATTTCCGCAGCTAATAATTGCTAGAATTTGTATTAAAGTGTTTATTAGATGCCTTGTTATAAAAGTCAAAGTGTTGACTATCGACATTTTAGGATATATTCGACATTTCAAATGATTTTCAAGATGGCCGCCACAAAATGACCACTTGACTAAATATCGAAATATCACTGCCCTATAATTTGTAATCATGTTCTGTATGTAAATGAGATCATTTCTTAGGAAAATTGGATATATTAAATCTAAAAGTGTTGTTGCCATGCTTATAATAGGCTTTTTTGTCATTTTTCTTAATTTTCAAAATGGCCGCCAAAATCTCAAATATGCAAAAATGATGTAAATGCTTTTCATTTCTGCAAATCTTCTGCACTTAATATTGTATTTTCAAATGTATTTCAACTTCTTATTAAAACTACATGATTCAACAAGTAAATAAATGACATAATCTTGAAAATATATATTTCCAAAACGGTCCTAATAACCGTATACATGGTAATAAATCCCCAATCCCATGAATTAAGTACTGAAGAAATTGATTATTTTCTAGGGGAGATAAGCATTTTCCCTCTTTGACAGAAACCATGTACCCGATTCTTTGATAATTAGTCCACATTGGAGTACGTCATTGTAATCATTTTGCATGAAGGTTTTAAGTCTTACATGGACAAGGGACGCTTTGGATAATAGGTGTTATAGAGGGTATAAAGACATTAAGGCTTATTTTGGTCATAGAGCGTTTAAGCTCTTTTTTTGTGGGGTGGCTATGTTTAATACAAAACACCAATATCAACACTTTTGCCACGCTAAAAATGGCTTCTTCACTGTTGATTTACATGACATATAATACAATACAATAATATGTATTTTATGTAATCTACCTAAATGCGCAATTACGAGCATGGGTCAATGAATAACTGACCTAACCTTTTTATGTTTAGATCTTCATCTTTTCCTTTGAATAACTTTCCATCCAGGCCTATGCGCTTTGACCAAACGATGTGACCATATCAGTTGAAAAAGAAGTTAAACTCAAATTAATCAACGTTAAACGTGTTCCAGTGACATCAGTCCAGAAGTAAAGAAGTCCGAGAACTTTCCAAAGAACCACACCTAAACTGCATCAATAACTTTTTTCATGAGACTTAAAATTGCAACCATTCGTGTCCCTTTTCGGAAAGAAGTCGATGGCAGCAAGGTCATGTGGATAGGAAGGGTGTGAACTAAATTGATACCAATTTTTCTCGACAGCATCCATTGTACTTTGGCAATTGTGTACTAATGTAATTTCCAGTTGCAAGCAACGGTCACATTTTGAGTGTTTGCCGCTACGTTTCTCACGTATGGTCTGCTTCAGATTGTCTAGCAACTTGGCATAGTATGCTTCATTAATTTTACCTTTCTTGGGTAATATGTCCAACAAAATATTTTATTGCAACCCCCAATTGTCTCAAAACATTGAATACTGAACCTTGTCTGTAAAATATTGAATAATTTTCTTGGCCCTTGGGATTCCATACCAACGTACCTAGGACACTGGACCTTTTTTTCGTTCATGAGAATGCAACACGTACTCTTTGTCAATCTCTCTGTCATTTGATTATCGTTGAGGAATTTTAGACCAAACAGTCTGTAACTTTGTGCATCCTTTTGCGATCAAGCAATATCTTGAAAAAAGATAATGCATGGACAATTTCTTACTTTAATTCGCTCAGCAAGTATATCAGATCTGTGAATTTATGACACATACCGTCGACAGTGGTTGCAACTTTGCCTTCAGACCGAGCACCATCTTCTTAAGTTTCTATGTCGCGTTATAACACCCCCCCCCCCTCCCCCCCCCCCCCCCTACCACGATATTTTACTTGAGAATAAGATGGTACAGAAGACCAGTAAACTCATCATGCATGTTTTACCGTCAGTCCCTTTTCAATACAAGTGTCGAACCATAGCAGGCTCTCCCTTTTTTGTGAAAAGGCTTTCTAATAACCGTATATTTAGACAATTTTGTGCACATATAATGACATATATAAATCGCGGATTCCTTGGTTGATTGGAAATTGCTTATATGTGTTATTCATAGCTAGCCCTTGTGTTTTATGGATTTTACCTCATCCTGAGGTTAGCTTGTTGTCTTCCACAAAAGTCAGAATTCCAAAAACTAATTTGTGGTGGAGATGTTTGAAATGAATTAAGAAATGCACGAGCATATCTAAAAACTGATAACAAAACGAAGGATTTCAAATCTTCGGCCAGCGACATATTACAACACTAGAAGTTGGAATATGATGTGTTTCCCTCTCATCATAATCAACAGAAATTGTGTTTGCTATTTAAACTAAATCTTTCAAAACAACATTCTGTTACACGAATACGAGGATTCCTCACAAACCAGATGTCTTCGAAGTACTGGCATCCAATAAGGTACATATGTACAATTTATAACTGTTTATATTATCACATATAAGTATTCTGAATTATAAAGGTGTAAAACGATGTCACTCGAATGCAATTTGATAAAGAAATGAATAATTCAGTTGCTATTATAGGCAATTTTTAATCATCAATTAATGCATAATTATGAAAAATATGAAATTGTCCAGTTTAAACTATTGCTTATTAGAATATATTTGGTAAACTGTGTTCCTGTAAAATAGCATTCCAATTAATAGAAGTGGTTGGGAAGATTTCTCTACTGCACAGCATGTCTCCAATAGTATTGTTAACTTTAAACTTGGAGCAAAAATGTAAAAAAAGCATGCATTACAAGGCAAAAGTGGTATAAATCAAAGGTGACCATACATGTACTCCAATGGGAATTCATTATTAAAACGCTTTTTTAGTACTTAACTTTTACAAAATAAAGTTTCTTGTAGAAAAGAAAACTGTATTTCACATAGAAAAAAATCAAAGAAAGCAGGTTAAAGTTTTCAGCATGTCATTTGCGCTAAATGGAATTTTATTGCCATTTATACGGTAATTTTTCAGAGCATATATTGTTAAGATTCTCCCTTTTAATGGGTAAATCATGAAATTTTAGTTTTCATACACAACAAGTAAACAATTTAGGGAAAAAGGTGCAAAAATGAAAGTAATTAACATTCTTAGAGAATATTTGAGATTTTATTTGTCATTTAGAGAAAAGTATGCAAATAATTGTGAATGCGAATAAGCCCGTATAAATTTGCTTGTTCTGTGTAGCTGATGAATGGTTTATGAACTTATTATTGATCTATTAGTGTTCTTATTCGTTTCAAACATTAAGCATTATAAAAACGTATC
Source organism: Fragum sueziense (assembly GCA_963680895.1). Classification (NCBI taxonomy): domain Eukaryota; kingdom Metazoa; phylum Mollusca; class Bivalvia; order Cardiida; family Cardiidae; genus Fragum; species Fragum sueziense. The sequence continues at coordinate 28,886,099 of OY804594.1, read as the reverse complement.
GCCTCAGCATATTTATTCCCTAGAAAAGCCATGTTTTAGCTAATTAAACACATATTCCTACTTTCTCATTAATATTCATGAATATGCAAATCAGCTAAATAAAAATGATTTCAAGAAAAATGTCTATTTGAAATTTTAAAACTAGTCTTATGTTTTATTACCAAAATAAGTATATATCTTAAATAAGTATTTTAAAATGTTTTATTGCAATTAATTGATCCAAGTACTGAAACGTATGAAAATGAGCAGTTGCCATGGTAACATGACTGCCATTTTCTTATCCAGCACTTTTAAATCAAACTAGAACCTGAATTCATTAATATGTTTCCTGCGCTTCAAGAAAATATAGGTCTTAAAAAATTCCACATGGTGCGGAGGGTTTCTATTCACTAGTAAACTAGTAAAGTCGTCTTTTTGCAAATTAAACACATATTTTCCACAATCTCATTAATATTCATGAATATGCGAATTAGCAAATTTTCTGAAAAATATTTTGGTTGTGAGAGAAATGTAATGACAACATTTTAAAACTATAAATAAACCATGACCTCTGGACAGACGAGTCAAACTGAACAGGTAAACCAGGCCCCGGTTTCTCGAAAAAAATTAAGTCTCTTCTCATGCTCAAATCTGAGCATTGTGCTCAAATCGCACGGAATCCACGTGAACTTCAATTGAATACCAATCAACGTTGATTGGTATTGAATAGAAGTTGAGCATGAACTCATGAGAATATACTTAAGTTTTTTCGAGAAACCGGGGCCAGGTATGTAAACGTCGTGGTTTTAAGAAGGCGTTTACCGTTAGATGTAATCACAACACCCCTCTCACGTAGGACAGTCAATAGTTAAAAGTACACTTGAGTCTCAATGTTGATGGTACCACTATAGCCTCAATGTTTTCTGACCAAAATAAGTAATTTTATTGCAATTAATTGATCCAAGCGCTGGAACGAATGAAAATGGCTGGTTACCATGGTAACAAGCCAACTACTTGCTTATCCAGCATTTTTAAATCAAATAACGAAGTGAATGTATAAAAATACATCATAAGCTTCAAGAAAATATGGATCTTCAAAAATCCTACCTGGTAGGGAGGTTTAAATTCACTAGTAAAGTCTTGTTTTTAGCAAATTAAACACATTTTCTTATTTCTCATTAATATTCATGAATATGCAAATTAGCAAATTTTCTAGAAAATATCTATATTGTGAGAGAAATATCTTGGTAATAATTTAAAACTATTTTGAAAGATTTATGACAAAAATAAGTAATTTTATTGCAATTAATTTATCCAAGCGCTGGATTGACGAAAAATGGACGGTTGCCATGGTAACGAGCCCGCCATATGCTTATCCAGCACTTTTAAATTGAACAACAACCTGAATTAATTACTATACATCATAAGCTTCAAGAAAATATAGGTCTTCAAAAATCCCACTAGGGGGGGGAGGGTTTCGGTTATGGGCCCATGGACTAATGGTCTAATTGCAAAAAAATGAATTTTTTTGAAAAAATATGCAAAACTTTTGTGTTGACCACCACGGGATGGTTAATAATATGCGATTCAGACAGAGAATGAGCCGAAATTACAAGACAGATAGCTGAATTTAGGGAGAATCCAAGCCTAAATTCAACCCCATCACTGATGGGGTTAGAATTATTTTTAAATTGTTGCGCATGCGCATACAGCGCGGACCATGATTCAAACGAGATTCATACCTGAATTTCAATATGACGTCATCATGTATGTTGTGACGTCATTTAAGAAAGTCGCATGTCCTACTGTTTTGACCTACTTTCGACATCGCTTCATGAATTTGGTATCAAATTGCGAAAAAATGAGTCGTTGCTTCGATAGTTTCTCGTAATCATTTAATCAGGTCATATAAAGCTTAAAAAGTGTACATTTCGTTTGTATTTGACAATTTTTGGGTCCAAATCTGGGAAATAGTAGCTTTAAAACCAGGGAATGTAGATATAAAAGTGCAAGTATGAAGTGGTTATAGATCTAGTTTTAAAAAAAAACTATAAGAACATGGGAAGCGTTTTCAACACATTACATTTACTAAACGTGCCCTAGGCTATATCGTCTTTTCCAACGAAGTTTTCAAATTCGTCTTTCTGACGTCAAAACCAGGACTTGGTACACGGGTGGTAAACAGAGAAACTAGCTCCAAAAAGAGGTAGTTGCATAGAGCGAAAATTTGTAGGTCACGAACACATTTTCTAAGATTATTTCTTTTAAAGCGAGTTTTGAGAAATCCGGCGATGCTGTAATATGAAGAAATGGTCGAAGTTTGTTGTGCACGAGAGTATACGGTATTAGTAGCAGGGTTTTAATACAATCGTTGAAATCATTTCAAAATCGAAAGTAAAGAAGTTTTTACTTTCGATCTTGAAATGTTTTTCAACGATTGTATTCAAACTCTGCTCACTAACACCGTGTATTCTCGTGCACAACAAACTTCGACCATTTCTTCATATTACAGCATCGCCGGATTTCTCGTTGTAAAAGAAATAATTGTAGAAAAATGTGTTCGTGACCTACCTTTGTTTACAGATTTTCGCTCTATGCAAATACCTCGGTAGAGGCCGGATGTCACGAGGAAACGAAACACCGTTGACTCTTTTTGGAGCTAGTTTCTCTGTTTACCACCCGTGTGGTAGGTAGACTAAATGAAATGGTGGCAGTTGAAATATCAAGAAGCGGGATAGTGTTTTCAACACATTACATTTACTTAACCCATTAACACACAGTGACCCTTTTTGAATCCCCACTAGATAATGGCTTTGGAAAACATTGTGGAAACGAAGGAATTGCTTGTGACAAGCAATTTCTTCATTTCCCACAATGTTTTCTACACAAAATGACAAAAAAGTTTAAAAATCATTGATTTGAAATTGTCGTCTGCAACATCTTTGAATTTGGACCAGTCTAAAATTTTGTTGTTTGGTAATGGGTTAACGTGTCCCTCGCCTTCGCAAGGGAAGCAGCTGTCGCCACATCGTATGGTACGTGTTTATGTTTTGTTTAACGTTCAATTGCATTTGTACAAAATATAAACATTGTGCCATACGATGTGGCGCCAACTGTACTATCACTTAATTTGCCATAACGCAAGGAACAAAGTGGAGGTAGAACACCGTAATTGGCATGCGAAGATGCGTGTCCATGTGCTAACTCGTCTTTTCCGTCGAAGTTTTCAAAAACGTCTTTCTGGCGTGAAAACCAAGACTAGGCAGTATAAAGTGGATGTAGTTCAAATACCTGGACGAAGTGGGAGAGCGTTTTTCAACACATTACATTAACTAAACGTATCCTTAGGCCAGCTCATCTTTTCCAACAAAGTTTTCCAAAATGTCTTTCTGACGTCAAAACTAAGATGTTTTTTGTAGTTGAATTACCTAGAAGAAGTGGGGGAGCGTTTTTCAACACATTACATTTACTAAACGTGTCCCTAGGCTAGCTCATCCATCATTCAACTTAATATAAAATGCGTCGAGTCCTCACTAAACAGGGCTTCATCAATAATGTATCTATTGTCGATACAAGGAGCTCACGTCCATTTGTAACGTAGGGACTACCAAAATTTGTACGTTTTGAGGGTCGAATTCAAATGTATTATCTATCTTCGTATACTGCTTCGCACACTCACGGGTATCCCCCAAGCAGAAGTGTATGGCGTACCAAATGGTACAAAAGTCTATTTAGAGCGTACTTATATTTATGCTTCGACGCGTAAAATTTCAACTGCTCGCGTAAATTTACGCGTCGACGCGTATTTTATCTATTAACCAATCAGATCCTTCGTTACATCCATCAATTTTATGGTATAAAGGGAAAGGTTTCTAACCGCCTCTCCCATTGGCCAGCCTCGGTTTCACATTTTTTACTCCTGCTCGCGTAAAATTTACGCGACGACGCATATTTTTCCAACTGCTCGCGTAAATATTTACGCGAGCAGTTGAAAATATATGCGTCGACTCGTATATTTTATGCGTGCATGCTCAGTATAGACTTTTGACCCATTTAGCACGTCATAGAAGTGATTGGTTAACCATTGAGTTCATCGTCGGTACATTGGTACGGGAAGGACGCAGCCATAATGTAGTTGCAAATGGGATAGTGCAAAGACGAAAGTCAAGGTCCATTCCAACCTATGATTGGTCTTGTTCGGTGCTCGGTCTGTTGAGACACATCGATCGGTTTCACATGTAAATCGTTCACAAAATGATGAACGGTGGCGCTTGAAGATTTAAAAACTCTGGTCATCATCTGATCATGAGCCTCGATGCTAGGCTCCCTATATACACTGGTGACTATGCTAGATTTCCTGTGCATTGAAATCGAACCATAAGCCGGTACAAAGCGAGTAAACTGTGGTACTAACAGAATCAACATTTGAAATAATCAGAAAGAAAGAATGTGCTGAATGCAAGCATAAAGCATAATTGTTATCTTTGATCCCACTTTCTTCCTTATGGACGTTCGAAATAAAGGTAGAAACCCTGAATTATTGCCAATGTTTTTCTACATAAAACTATTGGGATAGCGACTGTATGACGTAGATAACGTCTAAAGTGACGTCTTTCAATACTTACAAATTAGACATAATAATGATTGGTCTAATAATGCAGTCTGGGATATACTTGCCAGTGTTATCCCCAGCCCAATAAGCTGTATCGGCCCCACTACAGCTTCATGTAAATCAGTGCAATGCCCCTACAGCTTCAAAAGTACTCCACAGCTTAATTTCTTGAAAATAATCACCAAAAAGGGAGATGTTTAGGCATTTCTTGTCAAAAACTGATAAATAATGCACTTTTATAGCACTTGATAAATGTGATAATTTTGTATGAAAACGTTATGGGAAAAAAAAAGAAATTGCTCGAAATGAGCAATTTCTTCTTCTCCCATTATGTTTTTATTCACATTTTTGTTAAACACTATATGCATTTCAATGTTTACTTATATGCCACTACAGCTTCAAATTATTCTGCGGAGAACCCTGCTTGTAAACTCATGTTGTCGTGATGCGCCTATTTTTGTCCTCCCTCGTGTATCATTCATTCATGGGTCCCAATGCAAAACCCAACTTTGTATACCTTGGCATACAGGAGAGATATATCAATTTGGTATTCATTTGACTAAATTACGCTCACCGAGAAAGTTGGTCAAGCGAACAATTATGTATGCTGAATTTGGTAACGCACATTAATTATAAGTAGATATGCACCTAGTCGTGACAAAATACGTTACAGACGACATTGTTCATCATCTACGACAACTAGGCTAATTAACTGCAAGTCTTTCAACGCGGCAAATTACGTAAATTATGTCCTGTCTTCTTTATAATATTTTTGATATAGGGCCTACGTAGGACTTCTTTACGTAAAACAATCGTTATGCTATTGCTGATGGTTAGCTACGAAAGGTAGCTCTAGGCCAAAAATGAAATTACTCTGGGAAGGTTCTACCTTCACCCAGCTCCACTTTTCTGTTTTATCTTCTTCTCAATGGTTCTTCTGTGAGTTTCCTTGTGCATGCTTCTCTTTCCTGTCGGTGTCCAGCGCAATGCCATTCTTGGAATTTCTATTTCCTGCATGCAAACTACATGCCAGTTCAAGCATCATCTTCTCTCTATCTCAACTGATAGTCCTAGAATAGCGTTGTTTATCGATGCTTTTCTTCGAAAACCTCGTAACTGCAGCTTAAAACAAGCTGTAGTTGCGAGGTTTCCGAAGGAAAGCGACGTTTTCATGTGGCGGCCCTAGTCTTGCGTTGAAAGTGTTGTTTGGTCAAAAAATTTCAAACCATTTTCCAAAAGACATTCCCAACCCCTTTCTTCCAGAGACGCACAAAAGAGTTTTTTTTTTTTTTTTTTTTTGGGGGGGGGGGGGGGGGGGGTATTAGTTAAAATAGTAGGCAAATTGCTTCGGATCATGAGCTTGTCAAGCAAAACCCCAAATTAGGCCTATAAATATTAATCTAAATTCGAGAATGATGCAGACAACAAAATGGGCTGTTTTAGAAAGAGATAATCCTTTTTGGAATTATTAAAGTGACATTTCACAATTATTTTTACATAAGTTTTACTTTTTATTCTATCTGAAAGAGCATGATTCCTTATGAAAACTCTGAAAATTTCAAGCAAAAGTATTGAACCGTTTACAAGAAATATGTATTTTTGTGCTAAAATTAAACAAATTGTTATGGACAACAGTTCAGATTTATATGGAATTTGTCATTTCTGTCTCAACTTTAAATGCGTATTTATAGCTTATAAATAACAACTTCAAAAAACTGATAGCATTTCTACGCATTAGAATAAGTAATCTTTGCATCAAGACATACTTTTTAAAAATGAAATAAATGTGAAATGTCACTTTAATTAAATTTTACTTTCAACTTTCATAACTATATTTGTGATAGATATGTTTCTGCCAGAGCTAGGCTATATATTGCTGTCCAACGTTGTACATGCTTCTGTGACCATAATATCAGCCTCTTAGGCTATCTAGGTAAAGATTCGTTACCTTGTCATTAATTTTAGTTGAATTTCAATAATTTTCGGAATAATAAGTTTTTGAGTGCAACTGTCGTACATGTAGGCTATATCTATGATATAGGCCTAAATAACCTTTCATTTACAGATATTGCTTTCATACTTTGCACATGTCTGTGACCATAATGTCAGCCATTAAGGAAAAGATTCATTACGTTGACATTTAATTTAGTGAATCTTTAATCCTTTTTTTTTAATTGGAATTTTTCACTGTCCTGCACTTGATAGTCGCGCTTTGCTGTCCTCCGCCAACTTTTCGTCGTTGTAAATGCAAAAGCTCGTATCTCGTTTTTGGAATATTTTAAAGGGGACGGAAAAAAGTGTAATAACTTTTCCCAAACTGAACGGATTTACTTGAAATTTGGACATATTGTTCACGCATAATGTGTCATTAATACTGATTAGATGTAGTAAAAATACCTCAAAACCTGCAAGAATTGTCTTAACTGGGCATACAATATTGACTTTGAAAATCGCAACAATCGACATACGAGGTTTTGCATTTACACCGACGTTTTGTTACCCTAATTACATACAAAAAGAAATAGTTAAAACAATAATACGCCTAGTTATGAACTTGCTCATAACCCACTAAACCTTTTCCCAAACGACTTTTTTCAAACTGACCTAGATCTATATGGTTGATATTTTTTTAAATGTAAAGACAAATTCACCACATTTTTATATAGAAAACACAGAGAGCAACTAAGAAAATGCTTGGACGTCTGAACATTGGCTTGGTTGGGAAAAGATTAGTGCATGGTATATGGCCGGGCAAATAGTGTAAATTTAGGCGACATTTTCTTTACCACTTGATTTATTTGATGAATGCGCCTAGCCAGAAGCGGGGACCTCCCAAGATGAGGTAAATATGTAGGCATAATCAATTGTATAACATTTACCAAACGGTGAAATTTTTATTCGTGTCAAAAGCAGGAAATGTATAATTATACATGTTTTAGCATAGAAAATATTGAGGCAAAAGGAGAAAATGCTGGTTAATCAGGTCTTATCCGAGGTAAATGTATATAGGCATAATCAATTGTATAACATTTACCAAACGACAAAATGATAACCAGGGCCAATTTGAAATGAGTTAGAGACGACAAAATGATTAATGTCGGAAGTAGAAAATAACCGTGTATGCCTATGTTTTAGCATAGAAAATATTGAGGCAAAAGGAGAAAATGCTGGTTAACAGCATTTTCTTCTTTTGCTTCAATGTTTTCTAAAGCACTTTCTATGGAATCAGGTCTTGTCTGAGGTAAATATATAGGCATATTTACCAAATGGTGTAAATTATAGGCTGGACCAAATTGAAAGAATTTAGAAACAACAAAATAATTCACATCGAAAGTAGAAAATATGTAGGCCTGTATTTTAGCGAAGAAAATAATGAGACAAAAGGAGAAAGTGCTGCTTATCAGCAATTTCTTCGTTTGTCTCAATGTTTTCCCAATTATTTTTTATTGTGAATGTCAAAATCAGGTCTCGTTTGGTTTAGCAATAGACTAATATTTCCCAAACGACAAGATGATAAGCTGTGCTTAGTTCATAGGTGTTGCAGGCGACAAGTTCAAGTGAATGGAATTTCATATTTTTTGTCTTCTTGGGATTAAACCATCAAACTTGATAGGAGATCATTCTGTTTTAAGAGAGTAATAATAAGTATGTTAATAAAGATAGAATTTGCGTACGTTTTTACAAAGAATTGACAAACTTGAAAGAAAAGCATTGTCTTCTTTTCCCTCGATGTTTTCTCAAACCTTTTCAATCAGGGGCGTTTTAACCTGGGCTTAATTTGGTTAAAGCAGTTTTTTTTAATATATTTTTTTAATATAACGGAAATGGCGGGAATGAAACTCTGGCCTGAAAGTCCGATCCAACGTTTCCTTTATTTCGACAAAGGGATATAATCACTGCACTACTGAAGGTTCACCTAGGTTGCGTCCCTTGATTTTCTGAGTGTCACTTAGCCCTTTCCCAAACGGTAAAAAATCATACTACTCCAATTTAAAAGCTACTGCACACGACAAAACGGATGTTGATGAAGATGGGACATAAAGGAAATTGAACATAAAATAAGTAGGAAAAAAGAGAAAATGCTGGTCATTTTTCAATTTTTTTTTTTGGGGGGGGGGGGGGGGGGGGGGGATATTAAAAACAAGGCCTTGTTTAGGTTCAGGTTTAGGTTTTTAGTGTGATTTTTGAAAATATATCTTGGGGAAATTTATTTTTTTGGGAAAAAATTGCATTATTTCTGGAGTGGAAGACGCTGGAAACCAGTGTCACTTTCTTAAGGGGAAAGCCCCCTGGGGTATAATAGGTTTCATAATGTCTGTCTTTTACCATAGACTTTTTTATTTCCGTTAAATGGTGTTTTACGCCTCTTTTAGCTGCATCTCAGGCTGGAACACCTTAGCATTGGTTCCTGTCGTTTCTCTTACCGTTCCTACCACAGCATCCTTCGCAAGTCTTTGGCTGCTCCCCCATATAGGTGTACGAGTATCCACCCTTTGGTTGGAAACGAATCAATGTCTGAAAGGTTGTTTGCCGCGGCCATGAATGGAATCCGAGACCTAATAATTAAGAGCCTGGAGTGCTACCAACTGTGCTATGGCCATGGCCATCTAACTCAAGAACAGTTTGACATAGGACCATGATACTTTAAAGGATTGTTGCCCTTGACCCAAAGACTGAAGAGGTGTCCTGTTCTTTTTCGGCCACTTAGGTCTTGCATTATGCGTCTTGCATATGACCCTAGCAGTTGAAAGAGATGTTAAACCCCAATCAATTAATCTCCCTCCTGATTTTATTTCGGGTCTAAATGATAACAAAAGTATGTCATATTTCTAATGTTTTTTAATTGTCTAGTTTATTTGTGACACAAAATCTTTGTCAAAAAATAAAATTTATTGCACTAGTATCTAAACTAAATTCAAATCTGATCTATTGATATCTGTCTTTGACCAAAATATCTGTTGTTACAAAAAAAAGAATAAAAAAAATTTCTAAAACATTTCAAAATACAGTTGGCGCTCAAGAAGTTGCTAGAAATGAAGAAACTTCTCTACTATTTTCATATTTAAAATGTCATTTAAATCGAACCTGAAGAAAATCAGATTACTTTTACGCAAGGAGTGTCCGCTGTATGTAGCATCTATCTACTCAAAATACCCAGAATAACAGATAAATATGGTAAAGGTCTTCCAGATTACTTATTTCTTTATTTTGACATCCCTTTAACCTTTTCTCAAATGAAAAAAAGTGGGGCAATCTAATTTGACAGCTATTGCAGACCACAAAATACGGGGGGGGGGGGGGGGGGGGGGGGGGGGTAAATAAAAGTATAATTTGTTTTCCCTTGTCATTAATTCATCTTTAACAAATAATGTAATATTTAATAATATGAATAGACACCTTACATGATTAAATGATAATAATTGAACATGTATTTGTTACAAGATGATAAAATCATAAATGACGATGGTTTATAAATAATTGATCCTTATTGTAAACATTTGTTCATATACATCCAATGCTTATAAATTCAAATTTTTAAAGCTTGAATTACTAATCCTCTCCCAAACTTATATGTTTTAACCAATTCCCATACAATGAGGTCCCTCAAGAAAAGGGATTGGGAAAACATTGTGGAAAAAGAAGAAATTGCTGTCAAGCAATTTCCTTCATTTCCCACAATGTTTTCCACCTGTTAACACCAAAATATGTTAGATTTCATTCACTTGAAATTGTCATCTGCAACATCTTTGAATTTGAACCAGTCTAAAATAGTGCCGTCTGGTTATGGGTCAAATGTGAACTCATTACCCCAAAGGACTCTAAAGTTCTCTTAATTTGGAATTTTAGATATTGTTTGGGAAAGGATTAAGTCTGATTTCGCTAACATTATCATACAAATAAAAAAATGCAAATTGTTAAGTCGTAGAGAGTCTAATTAAGAAAAAAGATAGGAATGTACATAAACTACAACTCATCCCTATGTTTAACAAAATGTAAATGTCGCCCGTAGTCAGTCGCTTGGCTTCCCACAAACTCTTCGTGCGATTCAATTATCTCATCGACAGACAGTTTCCCGTCTTCGTCATGATCCGTCTGTTGAATCAAATGTTCAGCTTCCTCCTCCGCCTCCTCTTTATTGTCCGTCAGAATCCACGGCTTTATCTCATCATAGTTTAGTACATTATCTTTATTCAGGTCAAAGTCAGCGAATCTCTGCTTCTCTATAATTTCCCATTCTTTGTCATGGGAACCTGGATGTGAAGAAAAGAAAATGGTTTAGTGAGAGTAATTGTATAGGTGATGCAGATGACAAAATAAATGTGGTTATCACAATGAAAAATTTCTTTGATAGGGTGGAAAATAAGAGGCAGATCCAGCATTTCTTCAGGGGGGGGGGTTCAACCTTTGTCAAGGGAAGTTTGAACTAGGTCATTTTACACAAAAACTGATAGCTATTGACTAAACAATTAATGAATAAACAAGAGTTGCATGCAGACAACATAGCTTGCCTATACTGAAGCTTGTCACAAAAAAATGTCAACTGCTGCGGATCTACAATTTCTGTGAGGAGGGTTCTAAATACAAATAGGGGGTTCGTTTTCCTAGTAGAACAATAATTTTTACTGAATTCTGCATGAAAATGAAATAATCAGGCTTCAGAAGGGGGTTCGTTTGAACTCCCCGATCCCCTCTGGATGCACCACTTGGTCAATTCCAAGATCAAAGCCTTAGGTCCCATAGAAGGTCATGGTTGGTGGTATCCATATGAGAATTATCAAAACTCTCTCTTTAAAACCCTTTCCCAAACAACAAAATTTTAGGGTCATCCAATTTGAAAGCTGTTGCAGACAACAAAATTGTTAATGATACAGATACAATTTATGTACAAAATAGCATAGAAAGTATTGAGGCAAAAGGAGAAACTGCTGATAATCAGCAGTTTCTTCTTTTACCTCAATGTTTTCCCAATCCTTTTCTATTAGGGAAGTCAAAAGCAGGTCTTGTTTGGGAAAGGGTTAACTTAATAGAGCATGAGATAAATGCCACGTTAATTAAAGTCATGGTCCCAAATGAAAGACCTTGATTAGACTAGAGCCTAAGAGGTATCCATGTGTGTACTATCAAGACTGTATTTCTACTAGAGCATAAGTTATGGGCCAGGTCAAAGTTTTTGAAGACGCCTACATCCAAGGATATGATAAAATCTCTTCCTAGACTTTTGTTCAGAGCAAGATAAAATGGCACCTACCTCCCCCTAAATATTCTTGCATAGACAAAAACCCATCATTGTCTTTATCATGTTCAGCCATTGTTCTGTCTAGTTCTATATGGTGTAAATGTGGATAGGCATGGGGATGATAAAACTGTTAAATGGCTCTTACCTCCCCCTAAATATTCTTGCATAGACAAAAACCCATCGTTGTCTTTATCATGTTCAGCCATTGTTCTATAATATATAGTTCTATATGGTGTAAATGTGGATAGGCATGGGGATGATAAAACTGTTAAATGGCACCTACCTCCCCCTAAATATTCTTGCATAGACAAAAACCCATCGTTGTCTTTATCATGTTCAGCCATTGTTCTGTCTAGTTCTATATGGTGTAAATGTGGATAGGCATGGGGATGATAAAATGCCACAAATTCCTCCTTGGTTAGGAATCCATCTTTATCCTGATCAGCTGCTTTAAACTTTCTTTCGTCTTCGTCTATGCTCTAAAAAGACACCAGTAATAAACAAGAGGTGTTTGTAAAACATATTTGCACCCTCAAGTCAAGTTCTATATGGTGTAAATGTGGATAAGCATGAGGATGATAAAATGTCACAAATTCTTCCTTGGTTAGAAATCCATCTTTATCCTGGTCTGCCGCTTTGAACTTTCTTTCATCTTCATCTATACTCTAGAAAGGTAAATATTCCACTAAAATACATTTTAGTGTATTGAATCTTTGCCTAGAGGTTGATAATATGGTCACAGAAGCATATGCAAAAATTAAGAGTAATAGTGTTAGTAGATAAGATATATGAAAGTTGAACATAAAAACTTAAGCAAAGCATTACGCCGACGGCAACGCAGATCCCAAGAGGTCCAGAGTAGCCCCCCCACACACACACACACACACACACACACACACACCTGCTATGAATAGTCACGCTAAAAATGATAATGAACAATATTCACTAACCTGCTAACATTTTTGTTAAAAATGTAATTAGTTTGTTAAAAGTTGTAAACTGAACCTTTGCAATTACGGTAAACAGTAAAGGAGTTTAAAAACATCTCTTAATATTATCACAATAAAGAAAGGGATTCAGGTTTTAAGGTTTCTTTACCTTCATAAAATCATTAATATCATCTCTATTGTCTTTTCTCATATCTTTGACTTCATCTAGTGTATAACCAAACTGTCCCTTGAGATATTCCTCCCAGGACAATTTACCATCAGGCTCATTGGTGCCCTCCGCAGTATCTTTTTCATCAAATTCTTCCATAGCCTCTTCCTCATCTAGTAATCTAAACGAGAATCAAAACAGAATTTGAATTTGATTTAAAAAAAGCCTCTATCGCATTTGAGGCAGACAACATTTGATGAAATTTAAAAGAACATTTTTATGTGATAATTGACCTTAAATCTGCTATTAGATGACTTTAAGGTTTACAGACCCTGAAAAAACCAGCACTTTCTAGCCATACGAAATGCATCAAACTACTCACACTTGTAAATACACTTCAGTTGATTCACCATGCCGGATTTCAAGATTATGGTTCAAGAACAAAATAATGTACAAATATTATTTTACTCTATATTCATATGCAAGGGAGGTAATTTAGAACATTTTGGTCAAATATTTCCGTAAGTACGAGGGTTGTCCCCATAAATCGTAGACAATGTCAATAAATCAAAAAGCTCTAAATAGATATTTCTAATTTTTCCATAGCTTAAGCCCACACCTTTAGACGCCACTTTGACAAAAAATCAAGTTAAATGCTTACATTATACTAAATATATAGAATTTTTTGCAAAGGCATGCACCGACCCGCGGCGCACATCACAACGTCATGATGTAACAACGTCACATTTTAAAGGGAAACCGAACGGCATGTTCTTGTCTTATGATTGAACTTTGTAGCTTTATCGCAGATACTCTTGATTTTTTAGTAATTTTGAAATCAATAATTGATAAATTAATTCAACCAAAATGTATTTTTCATCTCAAAGTCCGTTTTATTCGCCATACTCTTGTGCATTTTCCGTTAATCGTAATCAGTGATTTCTTTTTACCATTTAACGCCCGCTCTTCTAAACAATCTCGGCCTTCTCCGAGGGCAATATTGAAATGTCGTTTTGAGACTTTTAAAAAAAGTGTCCATACATGTGCTATAAACACGTGGCTGTGTATTTTGATTAGTTTCATCTTAATTAAAGATTAATGTGTTATACTGCTCTCCACACCGAAGGACGAACATTTTTACGGTGCGCCGCAATTTTCTGCAACATCGCCATTTTACGGCAACGACATTGTTATTCATTTTCTTTTAAAAGATGTTATTTGGAAAACGAATAACGTCAACGCTTTGCAATTTTGCACAATTACAAAACATAATTTACTCGATGCGACTGTGTAACTTTTTTGACTGAAAATAGAAACCAATTTTTTTTTATTACGACAGTTAATCAGGAACGACAAGCGGGAAAGGCATTATTTTTTACGTGCGCCGCACGACCATTATGCGCTTAAAATAATTGGATAAAACTGCATATAAAGGAAATATATGACAAGAGGACCATGATGGTCCTATATCGCTCACCTGAACCAAGATGATATGAGCCACAATTATGTTTGAATCAATTAATATTTGTGACATTAAGACTGAAAACAAACTTATGGTCATCATATATAGGTCTTCATATGTCAATATATCTGGTTGTAAAGAGTGAAAACAAAGTCAAAAATGAGAATTTTGTCCATTTCAAGGGCAGATAACTCAGCAACTGCTTGTCTAATTGTGCTGAAGTTCAAACTCATCCATGATTTTATGTTGATTAACCATTATGTCCAAGATCAAAGTTTTGTCTTGATTGGTCACCATTAATTTTGTGGTTGTTAGAGTAAAAACAAAGTCAAAAAAGCAATTTTGTCAAATTCAAGGGCACACAAACCAAAACAAAAACTCATCCGAAATCTTATGTAAGGTCACCAACATTGTGTACAATTTTTGTATAGATTGGTCAATATTTGTTGATCTATGCTAGAGTGTAAACAATGCCAAAAGTAGCTTTTTTTCATTCAAGGGTAGATAACATCTGACTTTCTGGTCCGATCTGACCCAAAATCAAACTCATCCAAGATCCTATGGTCAATAACATTGTATTAAAGTTTTGTCTTGATTGGTCAATAATTGTGGATGCTATAGTGTAAACAAAGTCGAAAACGGTCAACAACAACAATTTTGTCAAATTCAAGGGCAGATAACTCCTGACTTTCTGGTCCGATCTGACCCAAAATCGAACTCATCCAAGATCTTATGGTCACTAATATTGTGTTAAAGTTTTGTCTTGATTGGTCAATAACTGTAGATGCTTTAGTGTAAACAAAGTCGAAAACGGTCAAAAACGACAATTTTGTCAAATTCAAGGGCAGATTACTCAGGACTTTCTGTTCCGATCGAACCAAAAATCGAACTCATCTATGATCTTATAGTCACCAACATTGTGTCCAACTTTTGTATTGATTGGTCAATATTGGTAGATGCTAGAGTGTAAACAGTGTCAAAAGTAGCTATTTTTTACATTCAAGGGCAGATAACTCCTGACTTTCTGGTCCGGTCTCACCCAAAATTGAACTCATCCAAGATCCTATGGTCACTAACATTGTGTTAAAGTTTTGTTTTGATTGATCAATAATTGTAGATGCTATAGTGTAAACAAAGTCGAAAACGGTCAAAAACGACAATTTTGTTAAATTCAAGGGCAGATAACTCCTGACTTTCTAGTCCGATCTGACCCAAAATCGAACTCATCCGATATCTTATGGTAACCAACATTGTGTCCAACCTTTGTATTGATTGGTCAAAATTTGTAGATGCTAGAGTGTAAACAATGTCAAAAGTAGCTATTTTTTACATTCAAGGGCAGATAACTCCGGACTTTCTGGTCCGATCTGACCCAAATTCGAACTCATCCGAAAGCTCATGGTTATACATGTTTTGACCAAGTTTGGTTAAGATTGGCTTATATTTGTAGATGCTAGAGTGTAAACACCAAATTGTTGACAGACGGACGGACGGACGGACGGACATACGGACATACAGACATACGGACGGACGACGGACAAAAAGCGATCACAATAGCTCACCTTGAGCACTTCGTGCTCAGGTGAGCTAAAAAGCTAATGAATGAAAATCAAGTCAAAAATGGACAAACAATGGCCATACGGAAAATAAACATTGTGCAACGTTAATAAGACAAGTTATCGAATGTGTCTACGATTTATTGGGACAACCCTCGTATGCATTAATTCAAAATTCTAAACCGTTCAAAATGCTTATGTTTGTATTTCGAACGGAAATATAACACACTTAAGGAATTATTGGCACTTTTCAAATTTTGCCTCTGGCTCTTTGGTGCTTTTGAGGGTTTGGGTACCTTAACCCTTTCCCAAACGACAAAATTATAGGGTGATCTACTTCAAAAACTGTCACAAATGACAAAATGGAAGGTATTAAAGAAAGAATTTGTGTGAAATATGGCATAGAAAATATTGAGACAAAAGGAGAAACTGCTGGTTATCAGCAGTTTCTTCTTTTGTTTCAATGTTTTCCCAAGCCTATTTTCTTAGGGACGTCAAAACCAGGTCTTGTTTGGGAAAGGGTTAAAGGTCAACTACGAGCAAATGAAAGGATTTTTTGGTTTTCTCATATATCGTTTGAAAATGGGTTTCAGTATAATGCATAGACAGTCATTTCATAATCGAAAGTATTTACGCGTTGAACACAGCAGTCAAAATATTGGATTTTTTTACCGCAAAAAAATATCATGATTGCATCTGCGATTTGTTTATTTATATGGTGAAGTATTACGAGTTCTCCTTATAAGGTAATATGTTTTCATAAATCCTCGTGGATGCCTAATGTCCCATAAGATACATGTTTAACTCTTTCGCTGCCAATGTCGCCTTTTGGCGACCTATTACAAGACTGCCAATGTCGCCTTTTGGCGACTTCAAAACAATAGCTTAATTAGGTCATTCAAGGTCAAGGTCAGGGTCATGTGATCAAACTGCCTGATAAAAAGTATGCTATTCAACAAAATAGTTAATGTGCAACCATTCCTGAGGGTTTCAGGTTAAAATTCATCAAATAATAATTTTACTATGTTATAAACTGATAAGCCCTGTTATGAAATTTAGAAAAAAATTGGCACTGGAAATAGCACAATTCCAGGAAATTTGGCAGCGAAAGAGTTAAGTGGGCGGGCATTGAGCGTCACATGCCTCTCTGTGCAGTATACCGTTGCATATGACCAAATTCGTATATAAACATAGGTCAGGCACGTGTACTTACCACACGGTCTTTGTTTAACCCTTTGATTATTGTTTGGGTTTAATCCCATTTGGTCTACTCCCAATTCGTCTACTCCCAATTCGTCTACTATTTTTGACAAAAGTCCCATTTCGTCTACTTTTCTATACTTTGAATATCAATATGATATTTCTTTATTTATATTAAATTGTTTGCATTTTTATTGTATTTGTGAACATATTGACTTAATTTCTTATCTTAAAACAAAAATAATGTTGTTTATTGATTATTTGACATGAAAGTAGACGAGTTGGGACAGTAGACGAATTGGGACTCAATGCACTTAAATAACAGTAGACAAAATGGGAGTAGACCAATTGGGATGTTACCATTGTTTGCATTCAAATCAAACTCTATTTTTCTTTTCTCGACGAATTTTATGTTGGATTATATCATTTTGAACAGATCTTGATCAGCATGTTTAATATTTTTGAGTTTAAATGGGCAATATATGTGCAACTAGCATAAATGACGATGGCGATCAACAAATGATGTTATTTACTTTGGACGCCAATTACGCTTCTCTTAAGGATGATCACTCTAGTATGTTTTTAAATAGGCCAGTTGTCTACATGTTCTTACTAATTAACCGTAGGGATAAATTTTAGGGATGGGAACGAATACCACAATATATATTCGAATATTCGTTAGGGATATTCGAATATTCGTTTTTGGGACTAGATAAAAATCTTTATAGGTTATCTATACCTTACAGCCTACACATTTTCGTCATCATTATTATAGTTGTTGTTATTCGCTTATTTACACCATTTTTCAAAATGAATGTTTCGTAACTTTTCTTACTTCAATTCAACTGATCATAATGTTATCAAAACAGTTTTGAAAAGTAAAAACTAGAAATTTTGTCAGCTGGTAAAGAGTGAAACCTGAAAATCATCAATCTTCTGTCATATCATAATACTTGCTTCTTTGGATGTTAGTTATTCTTGTTTCCTTTGTTTATTCGACGGAGGTCCAATGAGTCATACTTTCATTTCGTTATAATAATAAAGAGCATGGGTAAAAAAGTCTACAAGAAAAAGATGACTGGCCAATACAACTTTAACAGTGTAAACAAAATAGAAATTGTCACTTAAGCATTCAGCTTGAAAAAAATGTTTAATCTTCAAGGTGCCAGAATTATCGGATTAAAGTCGATGTATATCTGTCACAGTAGTGTATGCCTTGCAAATGTCTATTGTCTTGACAGGTGTCAAAATGTAACTTCTTCTGATTGTAAATAAGATGAAGCCATCTGTCGAATCGGAGAATTGCCAGTTTTTATTTTACATCAAGTCAATCTTTTAAATATTAAGTTAGGAAATAAGAACAATTCATTATAAATAACGAATATTCGAATACCAGATTTGCATTCGAATATTCGCTACAAAAACGAATATTCAAATATTCGGATATTCGTTCCCATCCCTAATAAATTTTAAACGGGAGTTAAGAAAAATGTTGTTTTTAACTACTTTTCACGCTATAAAAATTAAAATATAGCTCATAGTTGACTTTTTAAAGCTTCATGATTTTGAATTCATCAAAATTGTCTTATTCAGACATGGAACCCCAACCCCTATATTTCACAATTTGATATCAAGTTCACTAAGCGAGATGAAAAGGAGTATGCCTGGTAAACAAATAACACATTAATGAATGTGTTATGGAAGTTCATGGACTGGTCTGTCAGGCCAAAGACGTTATATGGACCAAAGTGTAACTGAGATTTACCTTCTGAAAAACAGTACAAGAAAGGATTGGTTGGAGGTAAAGGGAGAAAATGCTTTTTCCAAGCCTTTTCAATCAAACATCAAAGCCATATCTTGCTTGGGTAAGGGTTAATGTTACAGCCATTTTATACCTAAACCACATGATAATCCAGTCAGTCAATTTCTCTTTAGACACAATCCATCTTGATTCTTGTCCATTTTGGAAACAAGTAGAACAAGGCTGTAATTTTTACCATGGAAAATATTGTGAGAAAAGGAGAAAATGTTAATACCTGAAGGACATGATAATCCAGTCAGTCAGTTCCTCTTTAGACACAAATCCATCTTGATCTTTATCCATTTTTGTAACGAGTAGACCCAGTCGTTTTTTAGCCTCATCTGGTGGCAAGTCATCAAATTCCTGCTCTAGTTTGTAGGAACCTGAAATATTTAACAAAGATTCTTGTAGCAACTGGTGCAACTAACCATGTGTTCCTGGCATTTTCAACAAGATTCGAAGAAGGCCTTGGCGTTTTTGTTTTTCTTTTGCCTCATCTGGTGGCAAGTCATTAAACTCCTGCTCTAGTTTGTAAGAAACTGGAATTACAATAAAAAAATAAGAATTATTTCACACTATTAGGGACAACATTGGAAGGGGATATTTAGAGTTCTGTAAGCACTACACGTGTATTGATATATTGATAAAGGACAACAAGAGCTGTCCGAAGACAGCGCGCTCGACTTTCTAAGTTGCTTAGTATAAAGGGGGCATAACTCCAAATAGAGTGGTCCCAGGGTCATGGGCCCTGATAGTAAGGTAGAGGGTGTGATGGTGAATAAGTATACCAAGTTTGGGTTGAATCCCTTTGATAGTATGGAAGTTATTGATGTTTGAAAAAACTTTAACCTTGGTTGCAACGCCAACACCGACGCCAACGCCCGGGTGACAGTATAAGCTCTCATTTTCTTCAAAAAGTCGAGCTAAAAACACATACCATAAAAGAAATCAACTTACAAAAGAGCTATGTTTTTTTTAAAAGATCAGTGCCTCATTTTACTTACAAACTGACAAAACAATAATTTGCATAAATTTGAACCTAATGGCCCAACAATAAGTCTGATTGGACTTCACCATATCTCTCGTTAAAATCAGCTAATTACATAAAACAGGGTGATTGTCCCACATGACTTTTTTGAAAGGTACACATCTAAAAAAATTTACTTTTATATACCAGTACATCCATTTGTTGTCCAGAACAGATTTCAAATTGGAGCCATATGACAATTTGTCATGATTAGGTTTAGCTTATTGGGGTTTTATACCGTTTTCAACTGTCTGCTATGGTCATATTGCAGCGGCTGGAGCACCTAACCATGGATTCCTGTTGTTTCTCATACCAGTACTACCACAACACCCTAACCGAGCCTACAGCTGCTGGCCCACATAGGTTTGTGATATCAAACCATTGATGGGTGTCATTTTTGTCAGAAAGGATATTTGCCACTGCCGGGTATCGAACAGCAGAACTCTCCAGTGCGAGGCAGATGCGCTACCAACTGCGCTATGGTCGCGGTTCAATTTGTCATTAGGGATACAGCTGTAGACTTTAATCCTTACCCAAGATTGCCTCATGATCAAAATGAACATTATGATGACCATCAACATCTTTAGGTTGTCTCCCATGGGTCCCGTGCTGCTCTTGTTCTTTAACTCCCATAGATGCAGCAAACACCATTGATACCAATATACAGAATGTCAAACCCATTGTGGTGCTACTGTAAATACAAAACAAGAGGACCATGATGGTCCTTAATCGCTCACCTGAACTGAGATTTACAAGGTGAGAAATAATTGCACCTTATCTCATGATATCCAAAAGAACATTCCAATTCTCAATAGTCTTCATCCTTGTGAATAAACAAACATTCTGAACATATTTCATGAAGATTGAAAAAAGATTGTATCATCTGCATTGCTAACAAGGATTTTGTCTTTAAGGCCCCATTTCCCACAATATCCAACAGAATATTCCCATTGTCAATAGGCTTCATCCTTGTGACTAGACAAATAATCCGACTAAATTTCATGATTATTGAGCCAAAATTATTGTCTCTACAGCGCTAACAAGGATTTTGTCATAAAGGCCCCTTTTCCCATGGCATCCCATGGAACATTCCTTTTTTCCTCAGAGTTCATTATTGTGACTAGACAAACACAAGTTTCTTTAAGATTAGACCAAAATTGTTGTCTCTAGTGTGCTAACAAGGATTTTGTCATTAAGGCCCCTTTTCTCATGATATCGACTGGAACATTCCAATTTTTATAGGGTTTATCCTTGTGACTAAAACAAATATTCTTTTTAGTTTCATGAAGATTAAACCAAAACTGTTGCTTCTAGAGTGTTAAAAAGGACGTTGTCATAAAGGCCCCTTTTTCCATGATATCAAAATGGAAAATTCCAATTGTTGACAAGCTTCATCCTTGTGAATAGACAAAGATTCTGATCAAGTTTCACGAAGATTAAGCCAACATTACGGCCTATAAATTGCCAACATGGATTTTGTCATTATAGCCCCTTTTCCCGTGGTATCCGATGGAATATTCCAATTTTCTGTAGGGTCCATCTCTGTGACTAGACAAACATCCTGACCAAGTTTTATGAACATTGGTCCAATATTGTAGCCTGTACAATGCTAACAAGGATTTTGTCTTTTAGGCCCCTTTTCCCATGATATCAATGAGAATGTTCCAATTTTCAACAGGGTTCACCCCATATAAACCCCAAGAATCAACAACATAGAGCCCTATGTAAAAATACTGTTACTGTATCTTGCACAATACATAGTTAAATGTTTTGAGATGAAAAAGTTTTCCAAGTCAATGGTCAAAATGTTAGAGATAGAACTCTTAACCCCTATATAAACCCCAAGAATCATCAACATAGGGCACTTTCTTCATTGCAAAATAATTAATTTTATAATAATTTAGTAAAGAGCTAAAGAGAATATAAGTTGCAAAATAGAAGCAAGTCTGATTATAAATCCAAAGAAAAGATAATAGAACACTGATAACAGCTAGATTAAATCCTCACTTGTTTACTTAAGCTGGGGAAAGTCTAGATCATTGATCAGATAAAATCCAAGTTTATCTAAATGGACCAAGGGAGGCCACTTTAACACTAAAAGTCTTACGGCTTCACTGATTGATTATCTTCCTTAGTAAGTCTGATAAGCCCCACCCTGCCACGCCCACATTTTTTGACTAATCTTAAAATTTGAAAACAAAACTTGAAGAGAGTCACTCAACGAACATTCCTGTCAAGTTTGGTTCAATTTGACCCAATGGTTGATTTTTAAATAATTTTCTTAGGATTTTTAAGCCCCGCCCTGCCCCGCCCACATTTTTTGGAAAATAAAAAATTAACAAACAAGTTTTGAAAAAGGGCACCCAAGGAACATTCCAGCCAAGTTTGGTCAAAATTGGCCCAATGGTTCAGGAGGAGAAGATGTTTAAAGAAATTGTGAACGGACGGACGGACAGACAGACGGACAGACGGACGGACGACGGACGGTGAGCGACCACAATAGCTTACCCTGAGCACTTCGTGCTCAGGTGAGCTAATAAACCTATTGTAGATCTAGTGCAGAAAAAAACAAAGCGAAATTGTTTCAATCTTTAACCCATGTTGCATTGATCCTGAAATATTCATTCTTTGTTGATGCTAAAAGTTTCTGTTTAACCCATTACCACATGGCAAAAATTTGGACTGTTCCAATTTGAAAACTGTTGCTGACAACAAAATTGGATTTACTAAAGGCAAAATTTGTATATTATAATATAGAGCAGCATACACTAAGGCAAAAGGAGAAAATAATGATTATCGGCATTTACTTCTTTTGTCCCAATGTTTTTCCAAGCTTTTTTTTTTTTTGGGGGGGGGGGGGGGGGGGGGCATGAAAACCAGACTTTGTCTTGGTAGTTGGAATGAGTTAAGTTGGTACCAATGACCTTTGGCATCCTCAGCACTTGGGTTTTTAATACTAGCATGTATCCATTTTATAACCCATTACCAGACAGCAAAATAGTGATCTAAATTCAAAGCTGTTGAAGACTTTACCTTCAAATCAATGAAATTTAAAGTTTTTTAGTCTTTTTGGGTACAAAACATTTTTGGAAATGAAGACTTTGCTTGTCACAAGCAGACATGGCGAAGAACCAGAAATCTTTGTCAGACATTCGGTCTGACAGTTCCAAATATTCTGTCAGACTGAATTAAATTTTGTCAGACCGAACTACATTGCACTATCTTACAGATGAAAATTTGTGTCAGACAGTGGGACTGACAGTAGCCAAAAAATCATCAGACCGAGAGAATTTTCATCAGACATGTCTGCAAGTCCGACAGTCTTTGCCATGACTGCACAAGCAATTTCCTCATTTTCTAAAGCCATATTTTTTTTTATTATCTTGAGGGGGAGTCAAAAATATTTATTTTGTGGGAATAGAATAAAACTGGGTGAAGAGAAGAAATGTGACACTGGGCCCTGGGGTTACTTTTTGCACAGAAAAATTCCATCGCACCACTTAAATTCAATTGATTAATTGGAGTTTTACACATCTTTCAACTGCTATGGTAATATTGCAGTGGCTGGAGCACCAAACCACAAATTCCTGTCATTTCTTACACCAGTACCTGGGATCAAATACAAGACCTAATGAGTGTGAGTCTGATGCTCTACCAACTGCACAATGGCCGCAGCCCCAGTTGGATTCAAACCCAGAGCCCCACTAAACAAAAACTCCCCACATGACATGCAGCATAGACAATGATCAGCCTGCATATACTGTATAATACAGTTATACAGTATGATCTTAGTATCTTATAATTAGCCTTCACCTCAAATTGGCCAGTTGAATTAAGTTATTTTATTGATTGAAATCAATTGTACTTCCTCAACCACATGACCAACTGTTACTCATGGTTAATGCTAATTAGGTAGAATATTGAGCAAAGGATAATAAATGTGACAGCTGAAAGGAGGCATTTAAACAAAATGTCTTTCTTTAATCCATTCCCAGACAGCAAAATTTTAGACTGGTCCAAATTCAAAAGCTGCTGCAGACGACAAAATAAATATTAAAAGAGAAAGGATTTGTAAACAATATAGCCAAGAAAATATTGAGGCAAAAGGAAAAATGCTGGTTATCAGCATTTCCTTCTTTTGTCTCAATGTTTTCCCAAGCCATTCCTATTAGGGACGTCAAAAGCAGGTCTTGTTTGGGAAAGAGTTAAGCCAATATTAGGTGTCTTCAAACAAAATGTGTTGCTCTTATAAATTTATCAACTCCTTTCAATTTATAGCAGTCTAAAAGTATTTAATTTAAAAGCTGCTGATGGTGACAAAATGTATCCTAATAAAGATAGAATTTGTGTACAAAACAGCACAGAAAATATCAAGAACTTCAAAATCTGGTTTTGTTTGGGAACTTTAGGCTTAATGCACTTACGGTAACTTTTCCAAACAACAAGGTTGTCTAAATTCAAAGAATCAATATCTGGTCTTGTTTGGAAAGGTTTAATGCATATTTACAAATTCAAAATTTATCATGATAGCAATATCAAAGTGTTCAAAGTTCATTTGAATCAAGATACAAAAAGTCATTGACAAGCAAAGTAATGCAATAATTTATCTGTGAGAGATTAATCTTATGCCTCAAGATTATAGTTTTTTAACTTTTTGCCCTGTGAAAAATGTTTCTTTTCGCCTGTCTGTTGGAATTTAACATAGATGTGAAAGACAAGCATTGTTTGGAAAAGTATTATTAACTCACGAGAAAAAATGTCCCAATTTTCTTGTAACCAAAGTATTGGAAAGAGGATTAAATCAAAACGGCCAATCAGATGTTGGCACATATGCCTTTTAACCAGCTGCCAATCAACATCACCAAATATGTTTAACTTCTGGTATTCAATTTATTTCCTGGTTGCTGGGAGTTCATAGGTTTTCCAAATTTTACACTTTAGCCCTTTCCCAAACAAGACCTGGTTTTGATGTCCTTATTAGAAAAGGCTTTGGAAAACATTGAAACAAAAGCAGAAACTGCTGATAATCAGCAGTTTCTCCTTATGTCTCAATATTTTCTGTGCCATATGTTACATAAATCCTATCTTTGATAACATCCATTTTGTCATTTGTGGCAATATTTGAAGTGGATCACGCTAAAATTTTGCCGTTTGGGAAAGGGTTATCAAAGTTAAAACAGCTTACATGAGTAGTAGATAAGAAAATACACTTCTCTCGATCACAACCAATATGAAGTTGCATAGTAATTTGACTCTTTTTGCAAAAAGGAAACAATCTCGAAAGTGCAAAACTTTTAAATATATTGACCATTGGCAGTCTGTGCAGACTGTGTAGACTGACTTAACCCTTTCCCAAACGACAAAATTTTAGGGTGATCCAATTTGAAAGCTGATGCAGACGACAAAATGAATGTTGATAAAGATAAGATTTGTGTATGATACAGCTCAGAAAATATTGAGACAAAAGGAGAAACTGCTGGTTATCAGCAGTTTCTTCTTTTGTTTCAATGTTTTCCAAAGCCTTTTTTATAAGGGACATCAAAACTAGGTCTTGTTTGGGAGAGGGTTAAGTCCAAACTTTTAAACAGGGTGCCCACCCTTCATCTGGAATAAAATTCCCTGACTTTTCACTGACTTTTCCCTGACCAAAATTCATTTTTCCCTGACCTTTTTTCGCGCTTAACGGCCTCATTGTCCCCTAAAGCCGGCAGATCCATCAGCTATCTATTAAGATTCCTTACAATAACAATTCAAATGTGATTGTTGTATTAGTAGAATCCTTAAAACTTTTTAAACATGATGAAGAGAAAAAGATAATTAAATTTTGACCTGCTTGAAATATTTAAATACACTTTCTTTGACAACAATTGAAATGTTAATACTTATGGTTGAAGTTATGACTTGAACTTCAAAGTGTACACCTCAATACAAAAGAGAAAATGAGAAATACTACTTCAGTCTTTGTCTTACTTTGTTTCAAACTACTTTCTGTGAGCATCATTCTCATGAAAGGTATTTAAAGGACAGATTTGCTTCCACTCCTACATGTACCTTTTATCAATTTTAAATATAAACTGACCAATTAATAAAGCCCTTACTTATCTAGATACTTTCCAATCAAAATTTCCTGCACTGATAGCCTTTTATCTTCACTTAAAATACATGTATTATCCTGTTATAGTGTTAACTAATTATTTTCCGTCATTTTCTGGACAAAAATGGATACCTCTGTGCATGTTTATCATTAGCACAAATTGATGTACATTTTTGACATACTGCATGCTCAAGTGTTGCAATTTTAGAGCATTTTAAAATCAGCTTTGTGTTAAAATTGATTTTCTATCAATCAGTTACAAGTGCAACTGATGAATGTTTGTAGGAAACAGGTGATAATAGATATATTTGGGGGCCTTATCTATTCACTTCACATAAAAAATGTCACTTGAAAGAAGACAATGGTAATGTCTAAGTGATTTGGAAGGAGATGGCATGTATGACTCAATCATGTTACACTCATCACCAAACTCAAAAGCAATTAAAACCAAATGGTGCATGGTCCTTGCTGCTGTGCAAGTATTAATACGCATATGTAACTACCCTCTTAGTTTCAATATTTCTTCAACCTCCTCTGAAGATGTTCAATATTCTTCTCTTCACTGTCAACTTTTTTCCTCTTGCTTACAGATTTAGCCCTCAGAGCATTAGAATTCAATAGAAGATCCATTAATTCAAAATTAAAATGATAAAATGATTAGTACAGAGTCATGTTTAAAAGAACAACTGTTTTATTAATTAGAACCTGAAAAATGCCAAAGCTATGATTATCTGTTTTACTTTATTTCATTTTCTTCTATTTGTTTTGTTTGAACAAAGGAAAACTCAAAATTCCCTGACTTTTCCCTGACTTTTTAAGCTTTTCAGATTTCCCTGACCATTTTTCAAAATTCCCTGACTTTTCCCTGACCTTGAAGAAAATACAAACTTCACTGACTTTTCCCTGACCAGTGGGCACCCTGTTTAAATCTAGGATTGAAACACCAATGAATATAGAATGATTTGTTGTCTTATTACTATATTTATATACCGTAGTTTAGAAATGAATGCTATGTCCGGTTGACCTATCTTCAATTTTGGGTACAGTCAGACTCTGTTTTTCAATATCTGTTTTGTGGAACTTCTGAAAGTCCTCTTTTCATATAAAGGTCAAAATGAATATACCGTCAAAATGAATATACCTTCACTTTTGAAGTACAAGTACAATTTTCTATTGAATCTTTTTCAAATCAACTATTATAGAATTTCTTGAATGGCGTCTTATGAAAGGTTTAGGACAAGAATCCAGTGTGGAAAATTTATTAATCAGAGTAAATGCCATTGTTGTTTTAACCATTTCGTAGTCCTGACTCTGGTCAGACACAAAATATCCTAAAGGTTTTAATGAAACAGGCCCCAGTACTCATGGTGTATGTGTGGACCGATGAAAAGTCCCAGAACTAGATCTACCTCAATTGTCGAAGATAGAACTCGGAACCTCTTAGTCGTAAGGCTGACAGCCTGATACTCTACCTTTTAACCACTGACACCAGTCAAAAGATTTAGGACTTTGGCTGATAAGTAATCATGAGCCTACTTCACCATTTCGCCCATTGATTCATGATTTCTATATAAATATTGTAATTGGACTAGATCTGCCATTGAATAGTCCGCTATCGCAGCCTTATATAGTCTATATTGCCTAATATATACTTTTTCAACGAAAATCTTCAAACTTAAGGAATATGAAACATTTTCTTACCCTGTGCAAATCATCCTAGTAACACAAGTCAAATCAGAAATAGTCTAATGTGGGCGTGTCTAAGAAATGACTGTAATCCCAAACTAATAAAAATTGTCTTCAAAGTTCTTGAGGGGTCTTACAGTATTGTGTACTATGACAAGTACAAGTTTGTTTAGGCTAAATAACCACTCATTAAATACACGTGTCCAAAAGTCAGTATGTAGATTGATTAAAGGATCAAAGTTTATTGTCTACGTCGGCTGCTTTTGCATTGTCAAATAGGGGAGACAATACACACAAATTATCTTTGTTTTCCCCAAGTTGTATCAGACTTCCTTGTTGCATATTTGTCAGCCCTAATTACTACAATCAAATAAGCTAGTTCTGTTGACTTAAAAGACCCTTTTTAAACAGTTGAAAGATGAATATTTGATAACAACTTACCTCTGCATAACCGTTGGAAAAAGGACAACAAACGCAGTGCTGAATGTTCAATGAGCGCCTGAAATACATTGATCAAAATCCAAACGTTTCGATGACGGAAACGTGAAATTACAGTTTTATTTTGACAAAAAGATGTATATTTACAGAAGTTAAAGTAACTGTTTTGATAAAAGGTAATGCAAAATATCTTTATTTTTGCCTTATGGAAATGTCAATCGTGTCTAAAGCCAATTTACTAAAATTGAGCGATTTGTCTTGGGTTTTCGTGTATTCGGTACGAACAATTTCCATCACAATATTTTGAGTTTAGATACATTGTTCAGATTATTACTCGTGTGTATGAATTGATTTCATTACCATCAAGCCAAAGGAAAAAGACTTTGCAACTTTAATTTCACATAACATTTAAATGAATTGTTTGTTTGCTTCGTACCCTGGAAACTTCGCCCTCAATGTAGTTTCAAGTTCGACAAATGACTACAGTTTTGTGATACAAATATTTTTTTTATTTCCTTCTATGTAAATGTGTTAAATGACAACTTTTATTTCCTTTTCCTGATAAGTTGATGCAAATTGTACCAGATGAAATTTAAAATCAATTGATTTGGTCGGCACAATCCCTTCATCTTATCAAAAAACGTCGTCAGTCATAATATGCGGACCACTCATTCGGTGGAGGTGAAAGCTTCGGTCTTTTTCGTTAAAGCATTACAGACTTTCAGCATTAATATCTCGACGACTAAGCTTGATTATTAAAAATGCATTGGTCGTTAGAAAGTTTAAGGTTTCCAAACCCTCAAAAGCACAAAAACCTTGAGATGCGAAATTTGTAAGGTGCCAATAATTCCTAAAGCGTGTTAAATTTCCATTCCAAATACAAACATAAGCATTTTGAACGGTTTAGAATTTTGAATTTATACATACTTATGAAAATATTTGACAAAAATGTTCAAAATTACCTCCCTTGCATATGAATAAAGAGTGAAAAATATTTGTAAATTATTTTCTTCTTGAAGAATAATTTTGAAATCTGGCACGATGAATCAACTTATGTGAAGTATATTTACAAGTGTGTGTAATTTGATGCATTTCGTATGGCTAGAAAGTGCTGTTTTTTTCAGGGTCTGTAAACCTTAAATCACATTCTTTAATGAAAGAGTTTTGTTGATGAATTTTAACGATGGATTTTTGAAATATTCTACCTCAAAAATGGTATCGCGTAACGATAAAGACCGAGGAAGTACCCTTGATGAAAAAATGAAAATGAGGCTATGACGTCATGCCGACTGATTCTATAAATGTGTGCCGTTAAAAGTTAGTTTGGAATCATTAAAACTGGATTATAAAGGGAACAAATAAACAAAGCAGTTAGAGTATTGTCTTAAACTGCCTTTAAATTTGGGCAAAAAAAATTTCTTGGAGGGATAGTGCTATTGTAAAGTTAGAAATAGATGTCTGTAGTTAGATAAATTTTCAGGCTGCTTGAATGAAAGACATTTAGCTTTTGGCGATGAGTTCAACACCAAAGAAACCTCCTAAACCTACAAAGGCCAGTTCTAAAGTTATTGGACAGCTTACTGTAGAACAGATCCAAGAGGACCGTATAACACAGGTATAGACATGATAAATCTCTTCAAAATGTTTTTACTGGTTACAACAAAACACATGCTTCAGCATGAAATCTTACAAGTGAATATCAACAAGCTCATAAACATGTTACAATGTTCAAATACTGTTACAGTTATCATTAGAATAGCTAGAGTACAAATGATATATATTGAACACAGATTCATAAATGATCCTGATTTTAATAATGATAATTTTAATTAAATTATTATGGTATAAAACCAAATCCTGGCATTTTTATGAGATTTTTTTTTCTTCCAAGAGTAAATGTTGAAGTTGTTATTGGTATTTCATCACTGATAGTAGTCATTGGATTTGTCTTCTCATAATTTGTGTTTGATATGAAAACTTTTGTAATACATAATTGTATAGAACTCCTGTATGATACAAATGTTTCCTTATCAAACACAAAAACAGGGTCCCCCCCCCCCAAAAAAAAAAACAAAAAAACAAAAACAAAATGGGAGTTCTTTATTTTATAGTACAGAGGGGGTACAAGTATATGCTGTAAAATGATTGTTTTCAGCCCCAGTTTTAAAAGTCAGTGAGAACCCTGAAAAGATATCTTTCATGTTTTCTGTTTTGCAGCTAGCTTCCCAGCTTTGGTCACCAGCAGCCCTCAAGAATGAAGCACCATTCCAACCACAGGTATTGCAGATTTGGTTTCTACTAAAAAAAACAACCTTTGTTATCGGAATTTTACCCTTTCCCAAACAAGACCTGGTTTTGATGTCTCTGATAGAATGGGCTTGGGAAAACATTGAGGCAAAAGCTGATAATCAGCATTTTGTCCTTCTGCTCAATATTTTAGGTGCTATATTATAGGCATACACAAATTCAATCATTATCAACATACATTTTGTGGTCTGAAGCAGCTTTTGAGTTAGATAAACCTGAATTGTGTTGTTTGGGAATGGGTTGATAGATATACTTGCAGTTTTAGGGCAGGGTTCCAAAGGTATCTTTTATGCAGACTTTCTAGCATTTTGAATTTTATACCCCCCACAACAAAGTTATGGGGGGTATACTGGATTCAGGTTGTCCGTCCGTCCGTCCGTCTGTCCGTCTGTCCGTCCGTCCGTCCGTTGACATAATTTTGTGTCCTTTTCTCCTCCCACAATTTTTTTGACCGATTTTGCTGAAATTTTAGCAGGTTGTTTCCTATCATATGAAGTTGTGCACCTGCAATTTTCATCTTGATCCAGGCAGTAGTTTCAGAGTTATGCCACTTTGAACTTTAGCACTTTTTCAGTGATGACGCGCTAGTGGGGGGTATTTGTCCGCTTTGCGACAGTTCTAGTCAAATTCATAATTATTGTTAATTGTGCCATTTTTGCTACCAGAACATTCATCCTACTATAAATATGATTAAATGTTATTTTTCAGATCATTGAAGAAATCTACCAGAAAGAAATTGTTGCTACAAGGTTTTCCACAAAGAGAATAATGATGCTTGAGTTCAGGTAAGATTTATTATTTAACCCATTCCCACATGACAATGCCTTTTTGATGCCCAATTAGATTAAGGCTTTGGAAAACATTGTGGGAAATAAAGAAATTGCTTGACTAAATCAATCCCTTCATTTCCCAAAATGTTTTTTACCCAAAAAGACCAATAGAATAAATTTCATTCACTTGACATTTTGTTCTGTGTGCACAGCATCTTTTGAATTGGACAAGTCAAAAGTTTTGCCAATTGATAATGGGTTAACCCTTTCCCAAACGGTGATAAATCGGGGTGATCCAATTTCAAAGCTGCTGTAGACCATTTAACCCATTACTAGACATTAAAATTTGGGACTGATCCAATTTGAAAGGTGTTGCAGACGAAAAATTCAAGTTGATGAAATCTTAGAAATATCTCCATTTCAGGTTAGAAAACAATGTGGAAATTGAAGAAATTGCTTGTCCCAAGCAATTTCTTCATTTTCCACAATGTTGTCTGAAGCATTTTCTTATGAGGTAGTCAAAAGGCGTCACTGTGCAGTAATGGGTTAATTGATGCTAATTAAGATAGGATTTGTCTACAATGTAGCCCAGAAAATATTGAGGCAAAAGGAGAAAATGCTGATTATCAGCATTTTCTTCTCTTGTCTCAATGTTTTCCAAAGCCTATTCTATCAGGAACGTCAAAACCCGGTCTTGTTTGGGAAAGGGTTGACCCTTTCCCAAACAAGGCCTGGTTTAGATATATCATATGAAGGTTCTGTGGGAAAACATTGAGACAAAGCTGCAAGAAAAAGAAAATGCATTTTTATGCTCCCCGAATAAATTTCGGGGGAGCATATAGTCGCCACGCTGTCCGTCCGTCCGTGTGTCCGTCCGTCTTTCCGTCCGTCCACAGCCAGATCTCAGCAACCCTTGGACCAAATTCAATGAAACTTCACAGGTGAACTCCCTTGGATAATCCCTAGGGGCCCTTATCTCTGTTTCTTGATTTGGGGCTGCGTCATGGAAAAAGGGGCCTTAATGTAAAAATTAGTTTTTCTCTAATTTCTCTTTATCTAATGGGCAGAATTTAACAAAATTTTGTACTTATGTGCTAAATGAGATGTTCTAGAGCATATTTTATAAATAATATGTGTACAAAAAATCTGTCACGGGAAAAGGGGGCTTAATGTATGATAGTTTTTATTTTGTGACAAACACTTATTCGGGGAGCATAATCCGTCTGTGATGGCTCTTGTCTCCTTTTGCTTTGACCCTTGTCATGCTGACCTCAGCTTGTTTGGCATGATAGAGCAAGATCAACCTGCAATCTGACCTTGCTATATTCTACCAGGTTGTATGAACTTAGCATTTGAAGAGTTTAACCCATTACCACATGGTGACGCCTTTTGACTCCCCCACAAGAAAAGACTTGAGAAAACATTGTGGAAAATGAAGAAATTGCTTGTTACAAGCAATTTCTTCATTTTCTACAATGTTTTCTTATCCCAAATGGAAATATTTACAAATTTTCATCAACTTGAAATTGTCGTCTGCAACACCTTTCAAATTGGAACAGTCCAAAATTTTGTCGTTTGGGAAAGGGTTAAAATCTTTTTGATCTGTAATATACAGTGATTATATTTCCCAAACCATTAATTTTGTCATCTGCAGTGGCTGGCCTCAAATTTTGACGTTCGGGAGAGGGCTTAATTCATGTGACGCTCAAAAACTCGAAAATATATATTGAATTATATTCACTTACAAAAACTGTGTGCTGAAACAGCAAATTTTATTGTTAAAGAATTATAATTGTCTGTTAGAGAATAGTTTCTAATTCAAAATTTTCAAAAATCCCAAAATTAAGCATGATTTTGTGATTTACATTACTACACTTCAAAGTAAACTCTAATGTATATAAGTTATCAGTTACAGTAGTGTTGCTATAATTCATGAAGATTACAAGATTTTACATTTGGATCTTGGTTGTTCCTAGTGAAAGTTTATACACAGAAAAGAACAGTTTACCTAATAGAAAAACAAAATGAAAAATGAATGATTGAAATGCTACACAATATTTATCATGAGTTTACCCTTAACCCTTTCCCAAACGACAAATTTTAGGGTGGTGCAATTTAAAAACTGCTGCAAACAACATAAGGCGTGATGTCAAAGATAGAATTTGTGTAAAATATAGCACAGAAAGTATTGAGACAA
Organism: Fragum sueziense; assembly: GCA_963680895.1. NCBI lineage: Eukaryota > Metazoa > Mollusca > Bivalvia > Cardiida > Cardiidae > Fragum > Fragum sueziense. The sequence goes on along the minus strand of OY804594.1, from coordinate 28,852,635 downwards.
AAGGAGAAACTGCTGGTTATCAGCAGTTTCTTCTTTTGTCTCAATGTTTTCCCAAGCCTTTTCAATTAGGGACGTCAAAACCAGGTCTTGTTTGGGAAAGGGTTAATGTGTTTGTATGATTTAAACCATTCCATCACATTGATGCTTTATGATACCCTTCAAAAAGCAATTTCTTCATATCCCGGAATGTTTTCCACCCATAGAGTTAAAATTACATTGATTTGAAATTGTCTTCTTTTCAGTCAGTACCTTGAGAACTATTTATGGCCCAACTATGACCCAGAAAAGGTAAAGTTGGAAGAAATATACTTATACTTTTACCAGGTTTACTAGATCTATCTGCTGTTCTATTTAAAAAATAAATATTTGAAGTTCATATCTAATCTAACCTACCAACACTGACAGGGGTTTCACTAAGAGGCTAGGCCAGGTATTTTAGCCTTCTATTTGGGTATTATTCCCCTGGTACTTTTGTAAATATTGCATGGGATAAATATAGAGGATCCCCCACCAATTTTGCCTTGATTCTTAGATGGCCCAAAAGTTATTTAATCCCCTGCACTGATTAGTGATCAGAATTTGTAGTGAGTTGGGACTTTATTTTTGGAGAGCTAAAAATTATCACATCCATAGTGCCAGCGTCGGTTACATAGGCTGGTCTATATCTTATGAACTATATAAGATATAGCTTTGATAGTTGATACCTCCTGCCTAGACCTTTCGTTTTGGACTATGCCTTTTGACCTGTATATTTGACCTTGGAATTTGACCTAATTCTCACACTTTAATATAGCCTATGAATTGTGCACATCTACAGATAAAACCTTAATAGTATACACATGGAGACATTCTTAGTTTCTGCCAAGAATTTTCATTTTGGACTATGATATTTTGACCTTGACATAGGAGCTGACCTTTTTATTGACCAGCTCTTAAATATGTGTATAAGTTTGCTATGTTGTTGTTTGACAACTCTTGTTTAAATAAATCTTAATCATTTTGTTTTATAGGCTAGTGATGCTCACAGGCTGTCAATTGTGCTGATTATTAACGAGAAATTTCGTGAAAAAGTACCTCTGTGGAATGTAAGTATTCTTCACGATAACTTTTTAACACTTTCTCAAACAACGAAGATTTGGAATGTCCCTATATGAAAGCTGCTGACAACAAAAAGGATGTTTAAGATGAATAGAATTATGTATGGTAAAACATAGAAAATTTTGAGATAAAAGAAGAAAATGCTGGTCAACAATCTGTTTCCATGCTTTAACTCAAGAACTTTTTGAGATATACAGGTAGCACCTTTTCAGTGATAAGGTACTAGTGGGGGTATTTGTTCGCTTTGCAACACTTCTAGTTTTCAACTAAACTGTATGAAAATATGCAATATTTTATTAATTTTTTTTTTACTATAGTCAATTTTGAAAATTGTCTAGTGACTCTGGTCAGTTTATTTGTCGATTCTTTGAAATAGCTCTTATCAAGACCTAACTTTTATGAACTTGAATTTTGTGCTTATTCTTTGATAATTGAATTTCAGTGTTTCAAAAAGAAGCCAGACAACTTTCCTGGATTTTTCCAAGGATTGTTACGAATGACATTAGAGAAAATACGGACCCACAGGGAACAGTCTTACTTGATTGTGTTTCTCATCCACTGCTTCACAAGTTTGGTAGGTATTTGTGACCCGTCATACTAAAAGGGACCTTATAGGATGTGTGAAAAATATCGATCCTAGTCAGTCTGCGCAGTCCGCGCAGCCTTACTAGGGCCGACACTTTTCACTCGTATGTAATTTTCTAAATCTGGAATGTTTTCCCTATCTTACTACATGTTCATTTTTTCGTATACAGTATCTGGTTCACCTGTGCTAAGTCTGACAAGATAGTCAAAATTTGGATTTTTTGACTTTCGATAAGGTCCCTTTTAGCGTCACGGGTCTCATTTGAATTTGTTTTTGCACAACAAACTCAAGGGGTGCTATTGTGATCAATCAATGTCTGGGGTCTGATGCTCTGTCCACAACAGTCATCCAAATTTGTGTCAGAAAGTTACAAGCAAGTTGGGTTAGCAAATTAATAATTTTTACTAGCCAAAATGAAGATTTACAAGCCCATCCAAAAGATTCAATTATATTATCCTTTGAGAAGTCCAAAATTTTACAAGCATGTAGCTGGTCATTGCAGATTTTTCATAAGCCGGAAACAAAACTTACCAGTTTTTGAGGGAGATATAAAGAATTTGCTTGTGCATGACATCAAGGATGTCCTCTTTTCGTGTAATAACCCTTTTCCGGGACGTTAACTATTTAAACAAGTTGAAAGCCGTTACAGACAACAAAATACATTAGGATGAAGATCATTTGCTTAGTGTTAATAACATAGCTTAGAAAATATTGAGGCAAAAGAAGAAAATGCTGATTATCAGCATTTTCTTCTTTTGTCTCAGGGCTTTCCCGAGCCAAGCATTAGGCCTAATTTGATAATGAAGATAGGATTTGTTTAACCCTTTCCCAAACAAGACCTAGTTTTGACGTCCCTAATAGAAAAGACTTTTGGAAAACATTGAAACAAAAGAAGAAACTGCTGATAACCTGCAGTTTCTCCTTTTGTCTCAATATTTTCTATGTCTTATTTTACACAAATTACATCTCTAATAAATTCCATTTTGTCATATGTGGTACTTTTTGAAGTGGATCACCCTAAAATTTTGTCGTTTGGGAAAGGGTTCAAGATAAAGCTTACAAAATATATTGTTGGAATAAAAGTTTCTGTTGATATCCGGAAGTGTATATGTGGGGCCACACCAGCAAGAACACTGAGCCGCGTTCTTTAGAGCGATATTTTTTAAGATTTCTTAAGGAGTTTTGGATAAAGCGTTTTTAAGACCGAGACTTTGACCGAGCTGTTCCGAATGTTCCATATTTATACAAATGACGTCATCATGACGTCATTTGTATAAAATATGGAGCATTCGGAACACCGCAGTTTATAAATCATGGAGCGTTCGAAACAACTCGGTCAAGTCTCTTTTATATTGTTTGTACAGAGTTGACCGAGGGGTTACACACGAAGTATGGGTAATGGCGCCTCCCTTGAGCGTCATAAAAATCTTGCTCTAAAGAATGCTTTATCCTAATATATCTTAAGAAATCTCACGATATCTCAAGAAATCTCGCTCTAAAGAACGCACCTCTGGACTTAGTTGTTAGTTCTTGTTTACTAAAATTCTAGCCACTGTAGTTGATTTCCTATCAGATATCATGCTCTGAATCCAGATTTTGGTCAAAACAGTAATAAGAGTTGTTAGTTATTGTTATCTAAAGTTCTAGCCACTGTAGCTGATTTCCTATCAGATATCATACTCTGAATCCAGATTTTGGTCAAAACAGTAATAAGATTTGTTAGTTCTTGTTTACTAAAATTCTAGCCACTGTACAGTTGTCGCCACATTGTATGGCACATGTTTATGTTTTGTTAAACGTTCAATTACATTTGAACAAAACATAAACATTGTGCCATACGATGTGGCAACAACTGTAGTTGATTTCCTATCAGATATCATACTCTGAATCCATTCTTTGGTCAAAACAGTAATTAGAGTTGTCAGTTCTTGTTTACTAAAGTTCTAGTCACTGTAGTTGATTTCCTATCAGATATCATACTCTGAAACCAGAATTTGGTCAAAACTGTAATAAGGGTTGTTAGTTCTTGTTTACTAAAATTCTAGCCACTTTAGTTGATTTACTTTCAAATGTCATACTCTGAATCCAGATCTTAATTAAAACAGTAATAAGAGTTGTTAGTTCTTGTTTACTGAAATTCTCAGAGCTGAATCTAGGGCGCGGGATTGCGTGATTCCCGCAGTAATTTATTGCTTGGCGCAAAAAACGATAGGCCGCGCGGGAGAAGTCACGCACGTTGTTTCAGATTGGCGTATTTTTCAATGTACGTCGCGTAATAAGGTAGGTTCATAATCATTGAAAAGTTGCTAAAAACAGATTGCAGAGAAACCCCTGCAATTCTATATTTATATAGTGTTTTATATCTCCAGTCAAAAATAGATATTTGTCATAGAAATGAAATAGATTCATGTTCGAGATATAAAATGAAAACGGGAAGAAAACAAACGAGTTGAATGAAGGGGGAAATGGCTGTGAAAATTTCAGAATTTGTAATTATTAAGGTGCACCGCAACAACAACAACACCAATGGCGGTCAAAACAAACAAAATAAAGAAAATCTGTGTTAAAATCGTTTTTAAGCACATAAATGGACTGAGTGATATGCTATCATTGCGGCACACAATCAAAATGGCCGACGAAACAAAAAACTTTGCCTGAAAATTGTTTTTATCACAAAATGGTTTGAATTAATTGATATTAAGTGATCCTCCTCGGCGTAGATGTCTACTGCAGTAACCACATCATGTATGGTGAATTCTGCCCAGGGTTACGATTGAAGTTAAATGGTCCAGCCGTTTTATGCTCCCCGAAAAAATTTCGGGGGAGCATATAGTCGCCACGCTGTCCATCCGTCCGTGTGTCTGTCCGTCCATCTGTCCGTCCACAGCCATATCTCAGCAACCCTTGGACCAAATTCAATGAAACTTCACATGTGAACTCCCTGGGTCAATACCTAGGGACCTTTTTCTCCGTTTGTAAATTTAAGGCTGCGTCATGAAAAAAGGGGCCTTAGTGTAAAAATTAGTTTTTCTCTTATTTCTCTTCATCTAATGGGCAGAATTTAATGAAATTTTGTGCTCATGTAATGAATAGGATGTTCTAGACATCCTATAAATAAATGTGTGTACAAAAAAGCTGTCATGGGAAAAGGGGGCTTAATGTATGATGGTTTTTATTTTGTGACAAACACTTATTGGGGGAGCATAATCCGTCTGTGACGGCTCTTGTTTTCTACAGCCCTGAGACTATTTAGATCTGAAGAGAAGAGTTTTAAAGCAAAATTAAAAACTATTTTGTGGTGTAAATAATTTGCTTCAACCAGTCTTGGACAGTGTAATCATTTTCTATGAATAGTATAATCTAAACTTTAAACAACCAATAAATTAACCCTTTCCTAAACAGCAAAGTTTTAGGTTAATCCACTTCAAAAACTGCCACCAATGACAATGGAAGTTATTAAAGAAAGAACTTGTGTTAAATATGGCATAGAAAATATTGAGACAAAAGGAGAAACTGCTGGTTATCAGCAGTTTCTTCTTTTGTTTCAATGTTTTCCGAAGCCAATTCTATTAAGCACGTCAAAACCAGGTCTTGTTTGGGAAAGGGTTAAAGAAATTGAACATATAAAGTTTGTTACATGGACAACAGTTGTTTAAAGAGACTGCTTAGACAAGAGCTAATCCTTACTTACATGGAGTAAAGATAATGTTCCCTCAGTTTCATATAAAGGCTCTAGTTACAGATAAGTTATAACTTAATATTTTTGCGATTAAAAGTTAAATTCACTTTGGCTCAAGCCTGAATCCTGTTGGCCCACATTTTGAAGTATAAAGGAGGAGTTGGCCCACTTTTGTGAAAACCTAGATTCAGCTCTGAATTCTAGCCAAAGTAGCTGATTTCCTATCAGATATCATACTCTGAATCCAGATTTTGGTCAAAACAGTAATAAGAGTTGTTAGTTCTTGTTTACTAAAATTCTAGCCGCTGTAGTTGATTTCCTATCAGATATCGTACTCTGAATCCAGAATTTGGCCAAAACAGTAATAAGAGTTGTTAGTTCTTGTTTACTAAAATTCTAGCCACTGTAGTTGATTTCCTATCAGATATCATACTCTGAATCCAGATTTTGGTCAAAACAGTAATAAGAGTTGTTAGTTCTTGTTTAGTAAAATTCTAGCCACAGTAGTTGATTTCCTATCAGATTTCATACTCTGAATCCAGATTTTGGTCAAAACGGTAATAAGAGTTGTTAGTTCTTGTTTATTAAAATTGTAGCTACTGTAGTTGATTTCCTATCAGATATCATACTCTGAATCCAGATTTTGGTCAAAACAGTAAAAAGAGTTGTTAGTTCTTGTTTACTATAATTCTAGCCTCTTTAGTTGATTTCCTATCAGATATCATACTCTGAATCCAGATTTTGGTCAAAACAGTAATAAGAGTTGTTAGTTCTTGTTTACTAAAATTTTAGCCACAGTAGGTGATTTCCTATCAGATATCATACTCTGAATCTAAATTTGGGTCAAAACAGTAATAAGAGTTGTTAGTTCTTGTTTACTAATATTCTAGCCACAGTAGTTGATTTCCTATCAGATATCATACACTGAATCCAGGATTTGGTAAAAACAGTGATAAGAGTTGTTAGTTCTTGTTTAGTAAAATTGTAGCCACAGTAGCTGATTTCCTATCAGATATTATACTCTGAATCCAGATTTAGGTCAAAACAGTAATAAGAGTTGTTAGTTATTGTGTATTAAAATTGTAGCCGCAGTAGCTGATTTCCTATCAGATATCATACTCTGAATCCACATTTTGGTCAAAACAGTAATAAGATTTGTTAGTTCTTGTTTACTAAAATTCTAGCCACAGTAGTTGATTTCCTATCAGATATCATACTCTGAATCCAGATTTTGGTCACAACAGTAATAAGAGTTGTTAGTTCTTGTTTACTAAAATTCTAGCCACAGTAGTTGATTTCCTATCAGATATCATACTCTTGATCAAGATTTTGGTCAAAACAGTAATAGGAGTTGTTAGTTATTGTCTTCCATAATTCTAGCCATAGTAGCTGATTTCCTATCAGATATCATACTCTGAATCCAGATTTTGGTCAAAACAGTAATAAGAGTTGTTAGTTCTTGTTTACTAAAATTCTAGCCACTGTAGCTGATATCCTATCAGATATCTTACTCTGAATCCAGATTTTTGTCAAAACAGGAATAAGAGTTGTTAGTTCTTGGTTACTAAAATTCTAGCCACTGTAGCTGATATCCTATCAGATATCATACTCTGAATCCAGATTTTGGTCAAAACAGTAATAAGAGTTGTTAGTTATTGTTTACTAAAATTCTAGCCACTGTAGCTGATATCCTATCAGATATCATACTCTGAATCCAGATTTTGGTCAAAACAGTAATAAAAATTGTTAGTTCTTGTTTACTAAAATTCTAGCCACTGTAGTTTATTTCCTATCAGATATCATTCTCTGAATCCAGATTATGGTCAAAACAGTAATAAGAGTTGTTAGTTCTTGTTTACTATAATTCTAGCCACTGTAGTTGATTTCCTATCAGATTTCATACTCTGAATCCAGATTTTGGTCAAAACGGTAATAAGAGTTGTTAGTTCTTGTTTATTAAAATTGTAGCTACTGTAGTTGATTTCCTATCAGATATCATACTCTGAATCCAGATTTTGGTCAAAACAGTAAAAAGAGTTGTTAGTTCTTGTTTACTATAATTCTAGCCTCTTTAGTTGATTTCCTATCAGATATCATACTCTGAATCCAGATTTTGGTCAAAACAGTAATAAGAGTTGTTAGTTCTTGTTTACTAAAATTTTAGCCACAGTAGGTGATTTCCTATCAGATATCATAATCTGAATCCAGATTTGGGTCAAAACAGTAATAAGAGTTGTTAATTCTTGTTTACTAAAATTCTAGCCACAGTAGCTGATTTCCTATCAGATATCATACTCTGAATCTAAATTTGGGTCAAAACAGTAATAAGAGTTGTTAGTTCTTGTTTACTAATATTCTAGCCACAGTAGTTGATTTCCTATCAGATATCATACACTGAATCCAGGATTTGGTAAAAACAGTGATAAGAGTTGTTAGTTCTTGTTTAGTAAAATTGTAGCCACAGTAGCTGATTTCCTATCAGATATTATACTCTGAATCCAGATTTAGGTCAAAACAGTAATAAGAGTTGTTAGTTATTGTGTATTAAAATTGTAGCCGCAGTAGCTGATTTCCTATCAGATATCATACTCTGAATCCACATTTTGGTCAAAACAGTAATAAGATTTGTTAGTTCTTGTTTACTAAAATTCTAGCCACAGTAGTTGATTTCCTATCAGATATCATACTCTGAATCCAGATTTTGGTCACAACAGTAATAAGAGTTGTTAGTTCTTGTTTACTAAAATTCTAGCCACAGTAGTTGATTTCCTATCAGATATCATACTCTTGATCAAGATTTTGGTCAAAACAGTAATAGGAGTTGTTAGTTATTGTCTTCCATAATTCTAGCCATAGTAGCTGATTTCCTATCAGATATCATACTCTGAATCCAGATTTTGGTCAAAACAGTAATAAGAGTTGTTAGTTCTTGTTTACTAAAATTCTAGCCACTGTAGCTGATATCCTATCAGATATCTTACTCTGAATCCAGATTTTTGTCAAAACAGGAATAAGAGTTGTTAGTTCTTGGTTACTAAAATTCTAGCCACTGTAGCTGATATCCTATCAGATATCATACTCTGAATCCAGATTTTGGTCAAAACAGTAATAAGAGTTGCTAGTTCTTGTTTACTAAAATTCTAGCCACTGTAGCTGATATCCTATCAGATATCATACTCTGAATCCAGATTTTTGTCAAAATAGGAATAAGAGTTGTTAGTTCTTGGTTACTAAAATTCTAGCCACTGTAGCTGATATCCTATCAGATGTCATACTCTGAATCCAGATTTTGGTCAAAACAGTAATAAGAGTTGTTAGTTATTGTTTACTAAAATTCTAGCCACTGTAGCTGATATCCTATCAGATATCATACTCTGAATCCAGATTTTGGTCAAAACAGTAATAAAAATTGTTAGTTCTTGTTTACTAAAATTCTAGCCACTGTAGTTTATTTCCTATCAGATATCATTCTCTGAATCCAGATTATGGTCAAAACAGTAATAAGAGTTGTTAGTTCTTGTTTACTATAATTCTAGCCACTGTAGTTGATTTTCTATCAGATATCATACTCTGAATCCAGATTTTGGTCAAAACAGTAATAAGAGTTGTTAGTTCTTGTTTACTAAAATTCTAGCCACACTAGTTGATTTCCTATCAGATTTCGTACTCTGAATCCAGATTTTGGTCAAAACAGTAATAAGAGATGTTAGTTCTTCTTTACTAAAATTCTAGCCACAGTAGTTGATTTCCTATCAGATATCATACTCTTGATCAAGATTTTGGTCAAAACAGTAATAGGAGTTGTTAGTTATTGTCTTCCATAATTCTAGCCATAGTAGCTGATTTCCTATCAGATATCATACTCTGAATCCAGATTTTGGTCAAAACAGTAATAAGAGTTGTTAGTTCTTGTTTACTAAAATTCTAGCCACTGTAGCTGATATCCTATCAGATATCTTACTCTGAATCCAGATTTTTGTCAAAACAGGAATAAGAGTTGTTAGTTCTTGGTTACTAAAATTCTAGCCACTGTAGCTGATATCCTATCAGATATCATACTCTGAATCCAGATTTTGGTCAAAACAGTAATAAGAGTTGCTAGTTCTTGTTTACTAAAATTCTAGCCACTGTAGCTGATATCCTATCAGATATCATACTCTGAATCCAGATTTTTGTCAAAATAGGAATAAGAGTTGTTAGTTCTTGGTTACTAAAATTCTAGCCACTGTAGCTGATATCCTATCAGATGTCATACTCTGAATCCAGATTTTGGTCAAAACAGTAATAAGAGTTGTTAGTTATTGTTTACTAAAATTCTAGCCACTGTAGCTGATATCCTATCAGATATCATACTCTGAATCCAGATTTTGGTCAAAACAGTAATAAAAATTGTTAGTTCTTGTTTACTAAAATTCTAGCCACTGTAGTTTATTTCCTATCAGATATCATTCTCTGAATCCAGATTATGGTCAAAACAGTAATAAGAGTTGTTAGTTCTTGTTTACTATAATTCTAGCCACTGTAGTTGATTTTCTATCAGATATCATACTCTGAATCCAGATTTTGGTCAAAACAGTAATAAGAGTTGTTAGTTCTTGTTTACTAAAATTCTAGCCACACTAGTTGATTTCCTATCAGATTTCGTACTCTGAATCCAGATTTTGGTCAAAACAGTAATAAGAGATGTTAGTTCTTCTTTACTAAAATTCTAGCCACAGTAGCTGATTTCCTATCAGATATCATACTCTGAATCCAGATTTTGGTCAAAACAGTAATACGAGTTGTTAGTTCTTGTTTACTAAAATTCTAGCTACAGTAGCTGATTTCCTATCAGATATCATACTCTGAATCCAGATTTTGGTAAAAACAGTAATAAGAGTTGTTAGTTCTTGTTTTCTAAAATTCTAGCCACTATTGTTGATTTCCTATCAGATATCATACTCTGAATCCAGATTTTGGTCAAAACAGTAATAAGAGTTGTTAGTTCTTGTTTACTAAAATTCTAGCCACAGTAGCTGATTTCCTATCAGATATCATACTCTGAATCCAGATTTGGGTCAAAACAGTGATAAGAGTCGTTAGTTCTTGTTTTTTAAAATTCTAGCCACAGTAGCTGATTCCCTATCAGATATCATACTCTGAATCTAGATTTGGGTCAAAACAGTAATAAGAGTTGTTAATTCTTGTTTACTATTATTCTAGCCACAGTAGTTGATTTCCTATTAGATATCATACTCTGAATCCAGATTTGGGTCAAATCAGTAATAAGAGTTGTTAGTTCTTGTTTACTAAAATTCTAGCCACAGTAGTTGATTTCCTATCAGATATCATACTCTGAATCCAGATTTTGGTAAAAACAGTAATAAGAGTTGTTAGTTCTTGTTTACTAAAATTCTAGCCACAGTAGTTCATTTCCTATCAGATATCATACTCTGAATCCAGATTTTGGTCAAAACAGTAATAAGAGTTGTTAGTTCTTGTTCAGTAAAATTCTAGCCACAGTAGCTGATTTCCTATCAGATATCATACTCTGAATCCAGATTTTGGTCACAACAGTAATTAGAGTTGTTAGTTCTTGTTTACTAAAATTCTAGCCACAGTAGCTGATTTCCTATCAGATATCATACTCTTGATCAAGATTTTGGTCAAAACAGTAATAGGAGTTGTTAGTTTTTGTCTTTCATAATTCTTGCCATAGTAGCTGATTTCCTAATTTCATGAAAATCGGACCTATACTTTTTGAGTTATGGCCCCTGATTTGACCCAAAAATGCTTGTCCGGACAACTCCTCCTACAGTTACTGTCCGATATGCTTCATACTTGGCACAGGTGTGCATTAGGTCCTGTAGATGTGCAAGACACAAATTTCATGAAAATCGGACCATTACTTTTTGAGTTATGGTCCCTGATTTGACATTAAAATGCTTGTCCGGACAACTCCTCCTACAGGTACTGTCCGATTTTCTTCATACTTGGCACAGGTGTGCATTAGGACCTGTAGATGTGCAACACGCAAATTTCGCAAAAAATCCGACCATTACTTTTTGAGTTATGGCACCTGATTTGACCAAAAAATGCTTCTTCGGACATCTCCTCCTACAGTTACTTTTTGATTTGCTTCATACTTGGCACAGGTGAGCATAAGGACCTGTGGATGTGCAAGACGCAAATATCGTGAAAATCGGACCATTACTTTTTGAGTTATGGCCCTGATTTCACGTAAAAATGCTTGTCCGGACAACTCCTACAGTTACTGTCCGATTTGCTTCATATTTGGCACAGGTGTGCATTAGGACCTGTAGATGTGCAAGACGCACATTTCACAAAAATTCGACCATTACTTTTTGAGTTATGGCCCCTGATTTGACCAAAAAATGCTTGTCCCGACAACTCCTCCTACAGTTACTGTCCGATTTTCTTCATACTTGGCACAGGTGAGCATTAGAACCTGTAGATGTGCAAGACGCAAATATCGCGAAAATCTGACCATTACTTTTTGAGTTATGGCCCCCTGATTTGACGTAAAAATGCTTGTCTGGACAACTCCTCCTACAGTAACTGTCCGATTTGCTTCATACTTGGCACAGGTGTGCATTAGGACCTGTAGATGAGCAAGACGCAAATTTCAAGGAAATCAGACTGACACTTTTTGAGTTATGGCCCCTGATTTGACGTAAAAAAAGTTGTCCAGACAACTCCTCCTTCAGTTACTGTCCGATTTGCTTCATACTTGGCACAGGTGTGCATTAGGACCTGTAGATGTGCAAGACCGATATTTTCTGAGTTATGGCCCTTGATTTGACCAAATTTCAAGAAAATCGGATTGACAATTTCTGAGTATGGCTCCTGATTCAACAAAAATGCTTGTCCGAACAAAGGTGGTGGCGGGGGTATTTTTATCACCTTCAGTGATAGATTTCTAGTTAGTTCTTGTTTACTCAGATTTTGGTCAAAACAGTAATAAGAGTTGTTAGTTCCTTTTTATTAAAATTGTAGCCACTGTAGTTGATTTCCTATCAGATATCATACTCTGAATCCAGATTTTGGTCAAATCAGTAATAAGAGTTGTTAGTTCTTGTTTACTAAAATTCTAGCCACAGTAGCTGATTTCCTGTCAGATATCATACTCTGAATCCAGATTTTGGTCAAAACAGTAATAAGACTTGTTAGATATTGCTTACTGAAATTGTAGCCACAGTAGTTGATTTCCCCTCAGATATCATACTCTGAATCCAGGATTTGGTCAAAACAGTGATAAGAGTTGTTAGATATTGCTTACTAAAATTTTAGCCACAGTAGCTGATTTCCTATCAGATATCATACTCTGAATCCAGGTTTAGGTCAAAACAGTAATAAGAGTTGTTAGTTCTTGCTTACCAAAATTGTAGCCACAGTAGCTGATTTCCTATCAGATATCATACTCTGATTCCAGATTTTGGTCAAAACAGTAATAAGATTTGTTAGTTCTTGTTTACTAAAATTCTAGCCACAGTAGCTGATTTCCTATCAGATATACTCTGAATCCAGATTTTGGTAAAAACAGTAATAAGAGTTGTTAGTTCTTGTTTACTAAAATTCTAGCTACAGTAGCTGATATCCTATCAGATATCATACTCTGAATCCAGATTTTGGTCAAAACAGTAATAAGAGTTGTTAGTTCTTGTTTACTGAAATTCTAGCCACAGTAGCTGATTTCCTATCAGATATCATATTCTGAATCAAGATTTTGGTCTAAAACAGGAATAAGAGTTGTTAGTTATTGTGTACTAAAATTGTAGCCACAGTAGCTGATTTCCTATCAGATATCATACTCTGATCCAGATTTAGGTCAAAACAGTAATAAGAGTTGTTAGATATTGCTTACTGAAATTGTAGCCACAGTAACTGATTTCCTGTCAGATATCATACTCTGAATCCAGATTTAGGTCAAAACAGTAATAAGAGGTGTTAGTTATTGTGCACTAAAATTGTAGCCACAGTAGTTGATTTCCTATCAGATATCATACTCTGATCCAGATTTAGGTCAAAACAGTAATAAGAGTTGTTAGATATTGCTTACTAAAATTGTAGCCACAGTAGTTGATTTCCTATCAGATATCATACTCTGATCCAGATTTAGGTCAAAACAGTAATAAGAGTTGTTAGATATTGCTTACTGAAATTGTAGCCACAGTAACTGATTTCCTGTCAGATATCATACTCTGAATCCAGATTTAGGTCAAAACAGTAATAAGAGTTGTTAGATATTGCTTACTAAAATTGTAGCCACAGTAGTTGATTTCCTATCAGATATCATACTCTGAATCCAGGATTTGGTCAAAACAGTGATAAGAGTTGTTAGATATTGCTTACTAAAGTTGTAGCCATAATAGCTGATTTCCTATCAGGTATCATACTCTGAATCCAGATTTAGGTCAAAACAGTAATAAGAGTTGTTAGTTCTTGTTAACTAAAATTCTAGCCACAGTAGCTGATTTCCTATCAGATATCATACTCTTAATCCCGATTTTGGTAAAAACAGTAATAAGAGTTGTTAGTTCTTGTTTACTAAAATTCTAGCTACAGTAGCTGATATCCTATCAGATATCATACTCTGAATCCAGATTTTGGTCAAAACAGTAATACGAGTTTTTAGTTCTTGTTTACTGAAATTCTAGCCACAGTAGCTGATTTCCTATCAGATATCATACTCTGAATCCAGATTTGGATCAAAACAGTAATAAGAGTTGTTAGTTCTTGTTTACTGAAATTCTAGCCACAGTAGCTGATTCCCTATCAGATATCATACTCTGAATCTAGATTTAGGTCAAAACAGTAATAAGAGTTGTTAGTTATTGTGTACTAAAATTGTAGCCACAGTAGCTGATTTCCTATCAGATATCATACTCTGAATCCAGATTTTGGTCAAAACAGTAATAAGAGTTGTTAGTTATTGTGTACTAAAATTCTAGCCACTGTAGCTGATATCCTATCAGGTATCATACTCTCAATCAGGATTTCGGTCAAAACAGTAATAAGAGTCGTTAGTTCTTGTTTACTAAAATTGTAGCCACAGTAGTTGATTTCCTATCAGGTATCATACTCTGAATCCAGATTTTTTTCAAAACAGTAATAGGAGTTGTTAGTTCTTGTTTACTGAAATTCTAGCCACTGTAGTTGATTTCCTATAAGATTTCATACTCTGAATCCAGATTTTGGTCAAAACAGTAGTAAGAGTTGTTTGAGATTGCTTACTAAAATTGGAGCCACAGTAACTGATTTCCTATCAGATATCATACTCTGAATCCAGATTTTGGTCAAAACAGTAATAAGACTTGTTAGATATTGCTTACTGAAATTGTAGCCACAGTAACTGATTTCCTATCAGATATACTCTGAATCCAGATTTAGGTCAAAACAGTAATAAGGGTTGTTAGATATTGCTTACTAAAATTCTAGCCACAGTAGTTGATTTCCTATCAGATATCATACTCTGAATCCAGGATTTGGTCAAAACAGTGATAAGAGTTGTTAGATATTGCTTACTAAAATTGTAGCCGCAGTAGCTGATTTCCTATCAGATATCATACTCTGAATCCAGATTTAGGTCAAAACAGTAATAAGAGTTGTTAGATATTGCTTACTAAAATTGTAGCCACAGTAGCTGATTTCCTATCAGATATCATACTCTGAATCCAGATTTAGGTCAAAGCAGTAATAAGAGTTGTTAGATATTGTTTACTAAAATTTTAGCCACAGTAGTTGATTTCCTATCAGATATCATACTCTGAATCCAGATTAAGGTCAAAACAGCAATAAGAGTTGTTAGATATTGCTTACTTAAATTGTAGCCACAGTAGCTGATTTCCTATCAGATATCATACTCTGAATCCAGATTTAGGTCAAAACATTAATAAGAGTTGTTAGATATTGCTTACTAAAATTCTATCCACAGTAGTTGATTTCCTATCAGATATCATACTCTGAAGCCAGGATTTGGTCAAAACAGTGATAAGAGTTGTTAGTTATTGTGTACTAAAATTCTAGCCACGGTAGCTGATTTCCTATCAGATATCATACTCTGAATCCAGATTTTGGTCAAAACAGTAATAAGAGCTGTTAGTTATTGTGTACTAAAATTGTAGCCACAGTAGTTGATTTCCTATCGGATATACTCTGAATCCAGATTTTGGTCAAAACAGTAATAAGACTTGTTAGTTATTGTGTACTAAAATTCTAGCCACAGTAGCTGATTTCCTATCAGATATCATACTCTGAATCCAGATTTTGGTCAAAACAGTAATAAGAGTTGTTAGTTATTGTGTATTAAAATTGTAGCCGCAGTAGCTGATTTCCTATCAGATATCATACTCTGAATCCAGATTTTGGTAAAAACAGTAATAAGATTTGTTAGATATTGTGTACCAAAATTCTAGCCACAGTAGCTGATATCCTATCAGGTATCATACTCTCAATCAGGATTTCGGTCAAAACAGTAATAAGAGTTGTTAGTTCTTGTTTACTAAAATTCTAGCCACAGTAGTTGATTTCCTATCAGGTATCATACTCTGAATCCAGATTTAGGTCAAAACAGTAATAAGAGTTGTTAGATATTGCTTACTAAAATTGTAGCCACAGTAGCTGATTTCCTATCAGATATCATACTCTGAATCCAGATTTAGGTCAAAACAGTAATAAGAGTTGTTAGATATTGTTTACTAAAATTTTAGCCACAGTAGTTGATTTCCTATCAGATATCATACTCTGAATCAAGATTAAGGTCAAAACAGCAATAAGAGTTGTTAGATATTGCTTACTTAAATTGTAGCCACAGTAGCTGATTTTCTATCAGATATCATACTCTGAATCCAGATTTTGGTCAAAACATTAATAAGAGTTGTTAGATATTGCTTACTAAAATTGTAGCCACAGTAGTTGATTTCTTGTCAGATATCATACTCTGAATCCAGATTTTGGTCAAAACAGTAACAAGAGTTGTTAGATATTGCTTACTAAAATTGTAGCCACAGTAGCCGATTTCCTATCATATATCATAGTCTGAATCCAGATTTTGGTCAAGACAGTAATAAGAGTTGTTAGATATTGCTTACTAAAATTGTAGCCACAGTAACTGATTTCCTATCAGATATCATACTCTAAATCCAGATTTAGGTCAAAACAGTAATAAGAGGTGTTAGTTATTGTGTACTAAAATTGTAGCCACAGTAGCTGATTTCCTATCAGATATCATACGCTGAATCCAGATTTAGGTGAAAACAGTAATAAGAGGTGTTAGATATTGCTTACTAAAATTCTATCCACAGTAGTTGATTTCCTATCAGATATCATACTCTGAAGCCAGGATTTGGTCAAAACAGTGATAAGAGTTGTTAGTTATTGTGTACTAAAATTCTAGCCACGGTAGCTGATTTCCTATCAGATATCATACTCTGAATCCAGATTTTGGTCAAGACAGTAATAAGAGCTGTTAGTTATTGTGTACTAAAATTGTAGCCACAGTAGTTGATTTCCTATCGGATATACTCTGAATCCAGATTTTGGTCAAAACAGTAATAAGAGTTGTTAGTTATTGTGTACTAAAATTCTATCCACAGTAGCTGATTTCCTATCAGATATCATACTCTGAATCCAGATTTTGGTCAAAACAGTAATAAGAGTTGTTAGTTATTGTGTACTAAAATTGTAGCCGCAGTAGCTGATTTCCTATCAGATATCATACTCTGAATCCAGATTTTGGTAAAAACAGTAATAAGATTTGTTAGATATTGTGTACTAAAATTCTAGCCACAGTAGCTGATATCCTATCAGGTATCATACTCTCAATCAGGATTTCGGTCAAAACAGTAATAAGAGTTGTTAGTTCTTGTTTACTAAAATTCTAGCCACAGTAGTTGATTTCCTATCAGGTATCATACTCTGAATCCAGATTTTGGTCAAAACAGTAATAGGAGTTGTTAGTTCTTGTTTACTGAAAATGTATCCACAGTAACTGATTTCCTATCAGATATCATACTCTGAATCCAGATTTTGGTCAAAACAGTAATAAGAGTTGTTAGATATTGCTTACTGAAATTGTAGCCACAGTAACTGATTTCCTATCAGATATCATACTCTGAATCCAGATTTAGGTCAAAACAGTAATAAGAGTTGTTAGATATTGTTTACTAAAATTTTAGCCACAGTAGTTGATTTCCTATCAGATATCATACTCTGAATCAAGATTAAGGTCAAAACAGCAATAAGAGTTGTTAGATATTGCTTACTTAAATTGTAGCCACAGTAGCTGATTTTCTATCAGATATCATACTCTGAATCCAGATTTAGGTCAAAACATTAATAAGAGTTGTTAGATATTGCTTACTAAAATTGTAGCCACAGTAGTTGATTTCTTGTCAGATATCATACTCTGAATCCAGATATTGGTCAAAACAGTAATAAGAGTTGTTAGATATTGCTTACTAAAATTGTAGCCACAGTAGCCGATTTCCTATCATATATCATAGTCTGAATCCAGATTTTGGTCAAGACAGTAATAAGAGTTGTTAGATATTGCTTACTAAAATTGTAGCCACAGTAACTGATTTCCTATCAGATATCATACTCTAAATCCAGATTTAGGTCAAAACAGTAATAAGAGGTGTTAGTTATTGTGTACTAAAATTGTAGCCACAGTAGCTGATTTCCTATCAGATATCATACGCTGAATCCAGATTTAGGTGAAAACAGTAATAAGAGGTGTTAGATATTGCTTACTAAAATTCTATCCACAGTAGTTGATTTCCTATCAGATATCATACTCTGAAGCCAGGATTTGGTCAAAACAGTGATAAGAGTTGTTAGTTATTGTGTACTAAAATTCTAGCCACGGTAGCTGATTTCCTATCAGATATCATACTCTGAATCCAGATTTTGGTCAAGACAGTAATAAGAGCTGTTAGTTATTGTGTACTAAAATTGTAGCCACAGTAGTTGATTTCCTATCGGATATACTCTGAATCCAGATTTTGGTCAAAACAGTAATAAGAGTTGTTAGTTATTGTGTACTAAAATTCTATCCACAGTAGCTGATTTCCTATCAGATATCATACTCTGAATCCAGATTTTGGTCAAAACAGTAATAAGAGTTGTTAGTTATTGTGTACTAAAATTGTAGCCGCAGTAGCTGATTTCCTATCAGATATCATACTCTGAATCCAGATTTTGGTAAAAACAGTAATAAGATTTGTTAGATATTGTGTACTAAAATTCTAGCCACAGTAGCTGATATCCTATCAGGTATCATACTCTCAATCAGGATTTCGGTCAAAACAGTAATAAGAGTTGTTAGTTCTTGTTTACTAAAATTCTAGCCACAGTAGTTGATTTCCTATCAGATATCATACTCTGAATCCAGATTTTGGTCAAAACAGTAATAAGAGTTGTTAGATATTGCTTACTGAAATTGTAGCCACAGTAACTGATTTCCTATCAGATATCATACTCTAAATCCAGATTTGGGTCAAAACAGTAATAAGAGGTGTTAGTTATTGTGTACTAAAATTGTAGGCACAGTAGCTGATTTCCTATCAGATATCATACTCTGAATCCAGATTTAGGTCAAAACAGTAATAAGAGTTGTTAGATATTGCTTACTAAAATTCTATCCACAGTAGTTGATTTCCTATCAGATATCATACTCTGAAGCCAGGATTTGGTCAAAACAGTGATAAGAGTTGTTAGTTATTGTGTACTAAAATTCTAGCCACGGTAGCTGATTTCCTATCAGATATCATACTCTGAATCCAGATTTTGGTCAAGACAGTAATAAGAGCTGTTAGTTATTGTGTACTAAAATTGTAGCCACAGTAGTTGATTTCCTATCGGATATACTCTGAATCCAGATTTTGGTCAAAACAGTAATAAGAGTTGTTAGTTATTGTGTACTAAAATTCTATCCACAGTAGCTGATTTCCTATCAGATATCATACTCTGAATCCAGATTTTGGTCAAAACAGTAATAAGAGTTGTTAGTTATTGTGTACTAAAATTGTAGCCGCAGTAGCTGATTTCCTATCAGATATCATACTCTGAATCCAGATTTTGGTAAAAACAGTAATAAGATTTGTTAGATATTGTGTACTAAAATTCTAGCCACAGTAGCTGATATCCTATCAGGTATCATACTCTCAATCAGGATTTCGGTCAAAACAGTAATAAGAGTTGTTAGTTCTTGTTTACTAAAATTCTAGCCACAGTAGTTGATTTCCTATCAGATATCATACTCTGAATCCAGATTTTGGTCAAAACAGTAATAAGAGTTGTTAGATATTGCTTACTGAAATTGTAGCCACAGTAACTGATTTCCTATCAGATATCATACTCTAAATCCAGATTTGGGTCAAAACAGTAATAAGAGGTGTTAGTTATTGTGTACTAAAATTGTAGGCACAGTAGCTGATTTCCTATCAGATATCATACTCTGAATCCAGATTTAGGTCAAAACAGTAATAAGAGTTGTTAGATATTGCTTACTAAAATTCTAGCCACCTAAGTTGATTTCCTATTAGATATCATACTCTGATCCAGATTTAGGTCAAAACAGTAATAAGAGTTGTTAGATATTGCTTACTAAAATTGTAGCCACAGTAGTTGATTTCCTATCGGATATACTCTGAATCCAGATTTTTGGTAAAACAGTAATAAGAGTTGTTAGTTATTGTGTACTAAAATTCTAGCCACGGTAGCTGATTTCCTATCAGATATCATACTCTGAATCCAGATTTTGGTCAAAACAGTAATAAGAGCTGTTAGTTATTGTGTACTAAAATTGTAGCCGCAGTAGCTGATTTCCTATCAGATATCATACTCTGAATCCAGATTTTGGTAAAAACAGTAATAAGAGTTGTTAGTTCTTGTTTACTAAAATTCTAGCCACAGTAGTTGATTTCCTATCAGGTATCATACTCTGAATCTAGATTTTGGTCAAAACAGTAATAGGAGTTGTTAGTTCTTGTTTACTGAAACTCTAGCCTCTGTAGTTGATTTCCTATCAGATATCATACTCTGAATCCAGATTTTGGTCAAAACAGTAATAAGAGATGTTAGATATTGCTTACTAAAATTGTAGCCACAGTAACTGATTTCCTATCAGATATCATACTCTGAATCCAGATTTTGGTCAAAAGAGTAATAAGACTTGTTTAATATTGCTTACTGAAATTTTAGCCACAGTAACTGATTTCCTATCAGATATCTTACTTTAAATCCAGATTTTGGTCAAAACGGTAATAAGAGTTGTTAGTTCTTGTTTACTAAAATTCTAGCCACAGTAACTGATTTCCTATCAGATATCATACTCTGAATCCAGATTTTGGTCTAAAACAGGAATAAGAGTTGTTAGTTATTGTGTGCTAAAATTGTAGCCACAGTAGCTGATTTCCTATCAGATATCATACTCTGAATCCAGATTTAGGTCAAAACAGTAATAAGAGTTGTTAGATATTGCTTACTAAAATTCTAGCCACAGTAGTTGATTTCCTATCAGATATCATACTCTGAATCCAGATTTTGGTCTAAAACAGGAATAAGAGTTGTTAGTTATTGTGTGCTAAAATTGTAGGCACAGTAGCTGATTTCCTATCAGATATCATACTCTGAATCCAGATTTAGGTCAAAACAGTAATAAGAGTTGTTAGATATTGCTTACTAAAATTCTAGCCACCTTAGTTGATTTCCTATCAGATATCATACTCTGATCCAGATTTAGGTCAAAACAGTAATAAGAGTTGTTAGATATTGCTTACTGAAATTGTAGCCACAGTAACTGATTTCCTGTCAGATATCATACTCTGAATCCAGATTTAGGTCAAAACAGTAATAAGAGGTGTTAGTTATTGTGCACTAAAATTGTAGCCACAGTAGTTGATTTCCTATCAGATATCATACTCTGATCCAGATTTAGGTCAAAACAGTAATAAGAGTTGTTAGATATTGCTTACTAAAATTGTAGCCACAGTAGTTGATTTCCTATCAGATATCATACTCTGATCCAGATTTAGGTCAAAACAGTAATAAGAGTTGTTAGTTATTGTGTACTAAAATTGTAGTCACAGTAGTTGATTTCCTATCAGGTATCATACTCTGAATCCAGATTTTGGTCAAAACAGTAATAGGAGTTGTTAGTTCTTGTTTACTGAAATTCTAGCCACTGTAGTTGATTTCCTATCAGATATCATACTCTGAATCCAGATTCTGGTCAAAACAGTAATAAGACTTGTTAGAGTTTGCTTACTAAAATTGTAGCCACAGTAACTGATTTCCTATCAGATATCATACTCTGAATCCAGATTTAGGTCAAAACAGTAATAAGAGTTGTTAGATATTGCTTACTAAAATTCTAGCCACAGTAGTTGATTTCCTATCAGATATCATACTCTGAATCCAGGATTTGGTCAAAACAGTGATAAGTTTTGTTAGATATTGCTTACTAAAATTCTAGCCACAGTAGCTGATTTCTTATCAGATATCATACTCTGAATCCAGATTTAGGTCAAAACAGTAATAAGAGTTGTTAGATATTGCTTGCTAAAATTTTAGCCACAGTAGCTGATTTCCTATCAGATATCATACTCTGAATCCAGATTTAGGTCAAAACAGTAATAAGAGTTGTTAGATATTGTTTACTAAAATTTTAGCCACAGTATAAACTGAAAACGATAATTTTTACACTGACCCGGATGAGTCGATGTCAAGTGCGGGAATCCAGGTAAATTATCCGATATGGTTGATTGATTTAATGTTCATTAGGTACAAAAATACTTTTTGGCACATTCAACATAAAGTCAAAGTGGTCAAATGGTAACGGTGGAAGACTTCAAGTTGAATGTGTCTTTTAGTATGGGTTCGAAACTCACAGTCGCCTCTGATTAGTCCCCTACCGGCGAAGCCGAAGGGGACTTTAGGTTTGCACTCTGTCCGTCAGTCAGTCTGTCTGTCTGTCTGTCCGTCTGTCTGTCTGTCCGTCCGTCCGTCTGTCCGTCCGTCAGTCCGGTGAATTAGTTTTCCGGACTTTTTTTCTAAACGGGGATAGCTATTGAGCTGATTTTTGGTATGTAGACCCGCATTGATGAGTTACAGAACAAGTGTAAGTTTCGTTCCGGTCCAGTGATTTTTGAGGAAGATATGGATGCTGGACTTAGAAAATTACTGGGAAATTACAGTTTTCCAGACTTTTTTTCTTAATGCTGGCAGCTATTGAGCTGAATTATGGTATGTAGACCCGCATTGATGAGTTACAGAACAAATTCGAGTTTCGTTCCGGTCCAGTGATTTTTGGGGAAGATATGGATGCTGGACTTAGAAAATTACTGGGAAATCACAGTTTTCCAGACTTTTTTTCTTAATGCTTGCAGCTATTGAGCTGATTTTTGGTATGTAGACCTGCATTGGTGAGTTACAGAACAAGTTTGAGTTTCGTTCCGGTCCAGTGATTTTTGAGGAAGATATGGATTCTGGACTTAGAAAATTACTGGGAAATTACAGTTTTCCAGACTTTTTTTCTAAACGCTTGCAGGTATTGAGCTGATTTTTATACGCCGCCGGAGGCGGACGTATATTGGCGTCATCTTCTCCGTCTGTCCGTCCGTCCATCCGTCCATCCGTCCATCCGTCCATCCGTCCATCCGTCCATCCGTCCATCCGTCCGTCCGTACGTACGTCCACTTTTCTTGTCAACGCAACTCCTCCTAAGTTTCTGGCTGGATCTTCTTGAAACTTGGTCAATGTTATCACCTCAATTGGTAGATGTGCATGAAGGAAGGATTTTATGGTTCGTTGATTTTTGCCTGAGTTATGCCCCTTAAAAACTTAGTCTCTGGGGCTTATTGAAATTGCAGCCTTGTCAACGCAACTCCTCCTAAGTTTCTGGCTGGATCATCTTGAAACTTGGTCAATGTTATCACCTCAATTGGTAGATGTGCATGAAGGAAGGATTTTATGGTTCGTCGATTTTTGCCTGAGTTACGCCCCTTAAAAACTTAGTATCTGGGGCTTATTGAAATTGCAGGCTTGTCAACGCAACTCCTCCTAAGTTTCTGGCTGGATCTTCTTGAAACTTGGTCAATGTTATCACCTCAATTGGTAGATGTGCATGAAGGAAGGATTTTATGGTTCGTCGATTTTTGCCTGAGTTACGCCCCTTAAAAACTTAGTCTCTGGGGCTTATTGAAATTGCAGGCTTGTCAACGCAACTCCTCCTAAGTTTCTGACTGGATCTTAATGAAACTTGGTCAATGTTATCACCTCAATTGGTAGATGTGCATGAAGGAAGGATTTTATGGTTCATTGATTTTTGCCTGAGTTATGCCCCTTAAAAACTTAGTCTCTGGGGCTTATTGAAATTGCAGGCTTGTCAACACAACTCCTCCTAAGTTTTTGGCTGGATCTTAATGAAACTTGGTGGATGTTATCACCTCAATTGGTAGATGTGCATGAAGGAAGGATTTCATGGTTCATTGATTTTTGCCAGAATTATGCCCCCTTCAATCTTAGTCTCTGGGGCTTAATGATATTTTAGCCTCGTGAATGCAATTCCTTCCAGGTATTTCACTGGATATTTATAAAAACCTTTTTGTGAACACAATTTTTTAAAGGTTTTTCAGTGAATATTTATAAATCGTTGTCAATGTCATTTTTTTGTCTCAAGTTTTATAAGTGGCGGCGTATATTGTGACGATGGCACTCTTGTTGGTATATGAACACATATTGATGAGATACAGAACGAGTGTGAGTTTCGTTCTGCTCCAGTCATTTTTATACGCCGCCGGAGGCGGACGTATATTGGCATCATCTTCTCCGTCTGTCCGTCCGTCCATCCGTCCGTCCGTCCATCCGTCCGTCCGTACGTCCGTCCACTTTTCTTGTCAACGCAACTCCTCCTAAGTTTCTGGCTGGATCTTCTTGAAACTTGGTCAATGTTATCACCTCAATTGGTAGATGTGCATGAAGGAAGGATTTCATGGTTCGTCGATTTTTGCCTGAGTTATGCCCCTTAAAAACTTAGTCTCTGGGGCTTATTGAAATTGCAGCCTTGTCAACGCAACTCCTAAGTTTCTGGCTGGATCTTTATGAAACTTGGTCAATGTTATCACCTCAATTGGTAGATGTGCATGAAGGAAGGATTTTATGGTTCATTGATTTTTGTCTGAGTTATGCCCCCTTAAAACTTAGTCTCTGGAGCGGCGTATATTGTGACCATGGCACTCTTGTTAAAATTGCAGCCTTGTCAACGCAACTCCTCCTAAGTTTCTGGCTGGATCTTAATGAAACTTGGTCAATGTTATCACCTCAATTGGAAGATGTGCATGAAGGAGGGATTTTATGGTTCGTCGATTTTTGCCTGAGTTATGCCCCTTAAAAACTTAGTCTCTGGGGCTTATTGAAATTGCAGCCTTGTCAACGCAACTCCTCCTAAGTTTCTGGCTGGATCTTAATGAAACTTGGTCAATGTTATCACCTCAATTGGTAGATGTGCATGAAGGAAGGATTTTATGGTTCGTCGATTTTTGTCGGAGTTATGCCCCTTAAAAACTTAGTCTCTGGGGCTTATTGAAATTGCAGGCTTGTCAACACAACTCCTCCTAAGTTTCTGGCTGGATCTTAATGAAACTTGGTCAATGTTATCACCTCAATTGGTAGATGTACATGAAGGAAGGATTTTATGGTTCAATGATTTTTGCCAGAATTATGCTCCCTTCAATCTTAGTCTCTGGGGCTTATTGAAATTGCAGCCTTGTCAACGCAACTCCTCCTACGTTTCTGGCTGGATCTTAATGAAACTTGGTCAATGTTATCACCTCAATTAGTAGATGTGCATGTAGGAAGGATTTTATGGTTCATTGATTTTTTCCAGAGTTATGCCCCCTTAAAACTTAGTCTCTGGGACTGAAACTTGGTGGATGTTATTACCTTAATTGGTAGATGTGCATGAAGTAAGGATTTTATGGTTCATTGATTTTTGCCTGAATTATGCCCCCTTGAATCTTAGTCTCTGGGGCTTAATGATATTTTAGCCTCGTGAACGCAATTCCTTCCAGGTTTTTCACTGGATATTTATAAAAACCTTTTTGTGAACACAATTTTTTTACAGGTTTTTCAGTGAATATTCATAAATCCTTGTCAATGTCATTTTTTTGTCTCAAGTTTTATAAGTGGCGGCGTATATTGTGACGGTGGCACTCTTGTTGGGGAAGATACGGATGCTGGACTTAGAAAATTTCTGGGAAATCACAGTTTTCCAGACTTTTTTCTTAATGCTTGTAGTTATTGAGCTGATTTTTGGTATGTAGACCCGCATTGATAAGTTACAGAACAAGGTTGAGTTCCGGTCCAGTATTTTTGAGGAAGATACGGATGCCAGCAACTGGACTTTGAAATTTTTTGGGCTTCTTTTTCTAAACACATATATAAAGCCGGTAGGGGACTTGGTATTGTTTTGCAATACTTCAGAATGCTTGTTTTATTTGTTTTTTCATATCTATTTCTTTTTTTATTGCACCAAGTTTTCTTTTTAATTGTTCATTATTCTCGACGGACATAATATGCGGATATAGGCATGTGTTTTATTGGAAATGGTCTTCCAACAAAAATCACAAATCATATATTTTTAACATATCAACAAATAATTAGTGAAAAATGAATAAAATGCAAACAAAAAAGATCTGGATTATGAAAATGTGCCATTTAATTTTGCCAGCAATATTTTACTGACATTTCACGTTGAAAACATCAAGGGAAAGCATGAAAAAGTGTGCAATTTCATTTCCTCAAAGATTTCTCTTTTTCTTTTTTAAATTTCAAAAAGCGCATTTCATGTGTTGCCTTAAAAAAGATCTACATACCGGTAATTGATGTCTGTAAATGGATTACACTGCAAACATTAAACAAAGGGGAAAAATAAAAAAAATAAAAACCGTGAAAAATAAAAATTGTGCCTGTCTTGTAGTAGAATCGAACTTGAACCGTTCGAGTAGAAGTCCCACGTCTTTCCACTGCGCTATCACAGACTTGCGTATTAACGATTGTTTAAACAAATACTTTCTAAAATTGAAATCTGTGAACTGTTTTCAATAACAATGGACAGGTCAATGTAAATAAACAAATGATCAAATTATCGTGTAGCCTTTATAGTTGATTTCCTATCAGATATCATACTCTGAATCCAAATTAAGGTCAAAACAGTAATAAGAGTTGTTAGATATTGCTTACTAAAATTGTAGCCACAGTAGCTGATTTCCTATCAGATATCATACTCTGAATCCATATTTAGGTCAAAACATTAATAAGAGATGTTAGATATTGCTTACTGAAATTGTAGCCACAGTAGCTGATTTCCTATCAGATATCATACTCTGAATCCAGATTTAGGTCAAAACAGTAATAAGAGGTGTTAGATATTGCTTACTAAAATTGTAGCCACAGTAGTTGATTTCCTATCAGATATCATACTCTGAAGCCAGGATTTGGTCAAAACAGTGATAAGAGTTGTTAGATATTGCTTACTAAAATTGTAGCCACAGTAGCTGATTTCCTATCAGATATCATACTCTGAATCCAGATTTAGGTCAAAACAGTAATAAGAGTTGTTAGATATTGCTTACTAAAATTGTAGCCACAGTAGCTGATTTCCTATCAGATATCATACTCTGAATCCAGATTTAGGTCAAAACAGTAAAAAGAGTTGTTAGATATTGCTTACTAAAATTGTAGCCACAGTAGTTGATTTCCTATCGGATATACTCTGAATCCAGATTTTTGTCAAAACAGTAATAAGAGTTGTTAGTTATTGTGTACTAAAATTCTTGCCACAGTAGCTGATTTCCTATCAGATATCATACTCTGAATCCAGATTTTGGTCAAAACAGTAATAAGAGTTGTTAGTTATTGTTTACTAAAATTCTAGCCACAGTAGTTGATTTCCTATCAGGTATCATACTCTGAATCCAGATTTTGGTCAAAACAGTAATAGGAGTTGTTAGTTATTGTGTACTGAAATTCTAGCCACTGTAGTTGATTTCCTATCAGATATCATACTCTGAATCCAGATTTTGGTCAAAACAGTTATAAAAGTTGTTAGATATTGCTTACTAAAATTGTAGCCACAGTAACTGATTTCCTATCAGATATCATACTCTGAATCCAGATTTTGGTCAAAAGAGTAATAAGACTTGTTAGATATTGCTTACTGAAATTGTAGCCACAGTAACTGATTTCCTATCAGATATCATACTCTAAATCCAGATTTAGGTCAAAACAGTAATAAGAGGTGTTAGATATTGCTTACTGAAATTCTAGCCACAGTAGCTGATTTCCTATCAGATATCATACTCTGAATCCAGATTTTGGTCAAAACAGTAATAAGAGTTGTTAGTTCTTGTTTACTGAAATTCTAGCCACAGTAGCTGATTTCCTATCAGATATCATACTCCAAATCCAGATTTTTGTCAAAACAGGAATAAGAAACGTTAGTTATTGTGTACTAAAATTCTAGCCACAGTAGCTGATATCCTATCAGGTATCATACTCTCAATCAGGATTTTGGTCAAAACAGTAATAAGAGTTGTTAGTTCTTGTTTACTAAAATTCTAGCCACAGTAGTTGATTTCCTATCAGGTATCATACTCTGAATCCAGATTTTGGTCAAAACAGTAATAGGAGTTGTTAGTTCTTGTTTACTAAAATTCTAGCCACAGTAGTTGACTTCCTATCAGATATCATACTCTGAATCCAGATTTTGATCAAAACAGCAATAAGAGTTGTACCATATTGTTCACTAAAATTCTAGCCACCTTAGTTGATTTCCTATCAGATATCTTACTCTGAATCCAGATTTTGGTCTAAAACAGGAATAAGAGTTGTTAGTTATTGTCTACCAAAAATCAGATTCCATCCTCTGAATCCAGATTTTGGTCAAAACAGTAATCAGAGTTGTTAGTTATTGTCTACCAAATTTTTACCTACTGTTACTGATTTTCTATCAGATTTCATTTTTAGCTCACCTGAGCACAAAGTGCTCAAGGTGAGCTATTGTGATCACTTTTTGTCCGTCGTCCGTCTGTCCGTCCGTCTGTCTGTCTGTCCGTCCATCCGTCCGTCCGTCCGTCCGTCCACAATTTGGTGTTTACGCTCTAGCATCCACAAATATTGATCAATCTTGATCAAACTTTGTCAAAACAAGTATGGTCATAAGTTCTTGGATGAGTTCGATTATGGGCCAGATCGGACTAGAATGTGCTGAGTTATCTGCCCTTGAATGTCAAAAAATGCCGTTTTTGACTTTGTTTACACTCTAGCATCTACAATTATTGATCAATCAAAACAAAACTTGGAGACAATGTTGGAGACCATAAGATCTCAAATGAGTTCGGTTTTCAGTATGATCTGATCAGAAAGATGAGAGTTATGTGCCCTTGAATTCGACAAAATTGCCGTTTTCGGCTGTTTTTGACCTTGTTTACACTCTAGAATCTACAATTATAAATCAATCAAGACAAAACTTGGATATAATGTTGGGAACCATAAGATCTTGGATGAGTTTGATTTTCAGTCTGATCTGATCAGAAAGTCGAGAGTTATGTGCCCTTGAATTTGACAAGGTTGTCATTTTCGGCTGTTTTCGACCTTGTTTACACTCTAGAATCTACAATTATATATCAATCAAGACAAAACTTGGACACAATATTGGGGATTATAACATCTCGGATGAGTTCGATTTTCAGTTTGATCTGATGAGAAAGTCAAGAGTTACGTGCCCTTGAATTTGACAAAATTACCATTTTCCGCTGTTTTCGACCTTGTTTACACTCTAGAATCTACAATTATCAATCAATGAAGACAAAACTTGGACACAATGTTGGGGACTATAAGATCTTGGATGAGCTTGATTTTCAGTTTGATCTGATCAGAAAGTCCAGAGTTATGTGCCCCTGAATTCTACGAAATTGCCATTTTCGGCTGTTTTCAACCTTGTTTACACTCTAGAATCTACAATTATCAATCAATCAAGACAAAGCTTGGACACAATGTTAGGGACCATAAGATCTCGGTTCAGTTTAATTTCCAGTCTGATCTGATCAGAAAATCGAGAGTAACGTGCCCTTGAATTTGACAAAATTGCTGTTTTTGGCTGTTTTCGACCTTGATTACACTCTAGAATCTGCAATTATTGACCAATCAAGACAAAACTTGGACCCATTGTTGGGGACCATAAGATTTTGGATGAGTTGGATTTTCAATTGGATCTGATCAGAAAGTCGAGAGTTATGTGCCCTTGAATTTGATAAAATGCCGTTTTCGACGGTTTTCTACCTTGTTAGCTCACCTGAGCACGAAGTGCTCTAGGTGAGCTATTGTGATCGCTTTTTGTCCGTCGTCCGTCCGTCTGTCCGTCTGTCCGTCTGTCCGTCTGTCCGTCTGTCCGTCTGTCCGTCTGTCCACAATTTGGTGTTTACACTCTAGCATCCACAAATATTAGTCAATCTTGACCAAACTTTGTCAAAACAAGTATGGTCATAAGTTCTCGGATGAGTTCGATTATGGGCCAGATCGGACCAGAAAGTGTGGAGTTATCTGCCCCTGAATGACGAAAAATGCTGTTTTTAACTTTGTTTACACTCTAGCATCTACAATTATTGCCCTATCAATACAAAACTTGGATATAATATTGGAGACTATAGAATCTTGGATGAGTTCGATTTTCAGTCAGATCAGGCGAAAAAGTCAAAAGTTATGTGCCCTTGAATTTGTCAAAATTGCCATTTTCGACCGTTTTCGACCTTGTTTACACTCTAGAATCTACAATTATTGACCAATCAAGACAAATCTTGAATACAATGTTGGAGACCATAAGATCTCGGGTGAGTTTAATTTTCAGTCTGATTAGACGAGAAAGTCGAGAGTTATGTGCCCTTGAATTTGACAAAATTGTCGTTTTTGACTGTTTTCGACCTTGTTTACACTCTAGAATCTACAATTATTGACCAATCAAGACAAATCTTGGACACAATGTTTTAGACCATAAGATCTTGGATGAGTTTGAATTTCAGTGTGATCTGACAAAAAAGACTAGAGTTATGTGCCCTTGAATTTGATAAAATTGTCATTTTCGGCTGTTTTCGACATTGTTTATACTCTAGAATCTACATTTATTAATCTATCAAGACAAAACTTGGACACAATGTTGGAGATCATAAGATCTCGGATGAGTTGAATTTTCAATCTGATAAGACAAGAAAGTCGAGACTTATGTGCCCTTGAATTTGACAAAATTGTCGTTTTTGACTGTTTTCGACCTTGTTTACACTCTAGAATTTTAAATTATTGACCAATCAAGACAAATCTTGGACAAAATGTTTGAGACCATAAGATCTTGGATGAGTTTGATTTTCAGTGTGATCTGACTAGAAAGAAGAGAGTTACGTGCCCTTGAATTTGACAAAATTGTCGTTTTTGACTGTTTTTGACCTTTTTTACACTCTAGAATCTACAATTATTGACCAATCAAGACAAATCTTGGACACAATGTTTGAGACCATAAGATTTCGGATGAGTTCGATTTACAGTGTGATCTGACTATAAAGACAAGAGTTACTTGCCCTTGAATTTGATAAAATTGTCATTTTCGGCTGTTTTCGACATTGTTTACACTCTAGAATCTACATTTATCAATCAATCAAGACAAAATTTGGACACAATGTTAGAGATCATAAGATCTCAGATGACTAGAATTTTCAATCTGATAAGACAAGAAAGTCGAGACTTATGTGCCCTTGAATTTGACAAAATTGTCGTTTTTGACTGTTTTCGACCTTGTTTACACTCTAGAATTTTCAATTATTGTCCAATCAAGACAAATCTTGGACACAATGTTTGAGAGGATAAGATTCCGGATGAGTTTGATTTTTAGTGTGATCTGACCAGAAAGACGAGAGTTATGTGCCCTTGAATTTGATAAAATTATCATTTTCGGCTGTTTTCGACCTTGTTTACACTCTAGAATCTACAATTATCAATTAATCAAGACAAAACTTGGACACAATGTTTGGGACCATAATATGTCGGATGAGGTTGATTTTCAGTCTGATCCGATCAGAAAGTTGAGAGTTATGTGCCCTTGAATTTAACAAAATAGCCGTTTCTGGCTGTTTTTCGATCTTGAATCTTCAATTATTGACCAATCAAGACAAATCTTGGACACTATGTTGGAGACCATAATATCTTGGATGAGGTAGATTTTCAGTCTGATGTGATCAGAAAGTCGAGAATTGTGTGCCCTTGAATTTGAAAAAATTACCGTCTTTGGCTGTTTTCGACCTTGTTTATACTCTAGAATCTGTGATTATTTATCAATCAAGAAAAACCTGGACACAATGTTTGGCATCATAAGATCTCAGATGAGTTTGATTTTCACAAAGTTATTGACTATAAGTTAGTTTTCAGTCTTATAGTCATAAATGTTTATTGAATTGAACAAAAGTGTTGCTCATATCATTTTGGTTCAGGTGAGCGATATAGGACCATCATGGTCCTCTTGTTTATACTCTAGAATCTACAATTATTTATCATTCAAGACAAAACTTGGACACAATGTTTGGCACTGTTACATCTCTGATGAGTTTGATTTTTACAATGTTATTGATCATAAGTTCGTTTTCAGTCTTAAAGTCATAAATATCAATTGAAATGAACAAAATGTTGCTCATATCATTTTGGTTCAGGTGAGCGATATAGGACCATCATGGTCCTCTTGTTCTGAATCTAGATTCTGATCAAAACAGTAATAAAAGCTATTAGTTATTGTCTACCAAAATTCCAACCTCTGAAGCTGATTGCCTTTCATATGTTGGTGATGTTGATCCTGTTCTCTTTCCATCGTTGAATAAAGCTTTTCTCCTGAAAACCAGATATTCTACCTTATTCATCCTGTTAACCCTTTCCCAAACAAGACCTGGTTTTGACGTCCCTGATAGAAAATGCTTAGGAAAGCATTGAAACAAAAGAAGAAACTGCTGATAACCAGCAGTTTCTCCTTTTGCCTCAATGTTTTTTGAGCTATTATCAATCACAAATTTTACCTTTAGTATCATCTATTTTGTCGTCTGCAGCAGCAATCAAATTAGAACAGTCCAAAAGTTTGCCGTTTGGGAAAGGGTTAAAGTATTGTTCAGTGTTGGATCTTTTGTCAGGTCTCAAACAAACAAAACATGCAAATTTTGTACGTAGTTATACAGTCATCCAAATTTGTATCAGTAAATTACAAGTAAGTTGGGTTATCAAATTAACAATTTTTACTACCCCAAATGAAGATTTACAAGCCCATGCAAAAATTCAATTATATTATCCTTTCAGAAGCCCAAAATGTTACAAGCATGTAGGGCCTGTCATTGCAAAATTTTCACAAGTGGGAAACAAAATTTACCAGTTTTTGACTGTCTGACTAGTGGTAATTTCGAAGGCAAAACTTAAGACTTCTCCAAATTCAAAGATGATGCAGAAGGCAATTTCAAGCGAATGGAATTTTATCATTTATTTGTTTTTTTTGGTAGAAAACATTGTGGAAATGAATAAATTGCTTGTCACAAAGCATTTATCTTGTGGGGCATCAAGAAGTTTCCATGTGTGGGAATGAGTTAGCCCATTACCACACATTGACTCTTTTTGACTCCCTACAAGTTAATGGCTTTGGAAAACATTGTGGAAAATGAAGAAATTGCTTGTGACAAGCAATTCCTTCATTTCCCACAATGTTTTCTACCCAAAATAGCCAATCTTTTTCAAATTCCATTCACTTGAAATTGTTGTCTGCAGCATCTTTGAATTTGGAGCAGTCTTAACTTTTGTCGTTTGGTAATGGGTTGAATGACAACATATGTTTTGTTTGTGTTTGCAGGAGATGGACTTAATCAGAGAACAAGTACAGAGGCTTGTGTCACTTCCAATATGGACATGTCTCATACAGGTTTGTAGCATTTTAACTCATCACCAGACGACAAATTTTTAGGGTGATCCACTTCAAAAAGTGCCACAAAAGACAAAATGGATGTTTTTTTTTCATGATAGGATTTGTGTAAAATGTGGCACAGAAAATATTGAGACAAAAGGAGAAACTGCTGGTTATCAGCAGTTTCTTCTTTTGTTTCAATGTTTTCCCAAGCCCTTTCTATTAGGGATGTCAAGACCAGGCCCTTATTTCTAAAAAAAACCCTAAAAAAGTACATACTCATGAGTACATGCTCAACTTCAATATTGAAGTTCACATGGATTTCGTGCGATTTGAGCATGGTGCTCAGGTTTGAGTCTGAGATGCACTTAAGTTTTTTCAAGAAACCGAGGCCAGGTCTTGTTTGGGAAAGGGTTAAGCAATCGTAAAAAAATCGATGCTCATTGATAGGAGATGCAGTGTTTTGTCAAGCGAAGTAGACTGTAGTTGCCCCACTACGCTTTCAAGTACTGTCCATACAGCTTTAACCCATTACTGCACAGTGACGCCTTTTGACTCCCTCAAAAGAAAATGCTTGGGAAAACATTGTGAAAAATGAAGAAATTGCTTGTGACAAGCAATTTCTTCATTTCCCAGTATGTTTTCTAACCCAAAATAGAAGAATTTTTAAAACTTCATGAACTTGAAATTGTCGTATGCAACACCTTTCAAATTGGAAGAGTCTAAAAATTTGTCTTCTGGTAATGGGTTAAAAGTTCCCCACAGCTTTAGGATTAAAAATTTCATGTCAAAAGCTGATAAGAATATATTGTTCATCAATTATATTGAAGCTGTTTGAAGCCCGGCATGATAACGGCTAAGGAGAACAGTGTTGGAAATGTAGTAATTGCATGTGACAAACAATTTCTCCATTTGCCACAATGACAATATTTTCTACACAGAAAGACCAGAAAAGAGGGTTAAATAATATTACTTGTCTATGATGGCTCTTTTTATGCCCCCGTATCGAAAGATCGGGGGCATATTGTTTTACTCGTGTTCGTCTGTCTGTCTGTCCATCCGTCTGTCCGAAAACTTAACATTTGCCTCTCCTCCAAAAGTATTTGACATACAAAGCTCAAATTTGGTATGCATCTTCCTTTCAATGATATCTATCAGTTCCATGCAATTTGACCTTCCTCAAGGTCATCCGTTAACCCTTATCAACCCTATACTCTACAAAAACTTAACATTTTAGACAAATGGCCATTTCGGGGGCATTTGTGTTTCACAAACACATCATGTTCATTAGCTCCACTGGCCTTTCAGGCCAGCGGGCTATTGTCATGGCGGTGTGTCCGTCGTGCGTGCGTGCGTCCGTCCGTCCGTCCGTCCGTGCGTCCGTAAACTTTTTCTTTAAAAATCTTCTTCTCAAAAACTACTGGATGGATTTCAACCAAACTTCACAGGAATGATCCTTGGGTGACCCTCTCTCAGATTCCTTCAAAGAATATGGATTGAACCAGAATAACCTGAGTTATCTGCCCTTGAATGTCCAAAATAGCAGGCTTTGACTTTAGTTTTCTTCTAAAATCTATAAATATTGAACAATCAAGACAAAACTTTGAAAGAATGATGGTGACTACAAGATCTTACTATGGTAAAATTTTCAGCTTGATCTGAACTTTATATCATGAGTTATGTGCCCTTGAAATTGACAGAATTGACATTTTCGGCTGTATTTTGACCTTGTTTTCACTCTAGCTACTACAAATATTGACTAAACAAGACAAAACTTTGACAGAATGATGCTGACTATAAGATCTTGCCTTGGTACAATTTTCAGCTTGATCTGAATTTTAAAGCATGAGTTATGTGCCCTTGAAATTGCCAAAAATTGCCATTTTAGGTTATATTTTGCTGGTTTTGACTTTATTTTTACTCTAAAATCTACAAATATTAACCAATCAATACAAAACTTGGACAGAATATAAATAAGCATTATATGCTGCCTTGGTGTGATTTTCAGCTTGATCGGGATCTTACATCATGAGTTATGTGCCCTTGAATTTGACAAAATTGCCATTTTCTACTTTGTTTTCACTCTAACAACCACAAATGTTAACCAATCAAGATGATACTTGGAAAGAACCTTATTGACAACAAGATCTTGCTTATGTGTAATTTTCAACATGATCACACTGTTACAATCTGAGTTATGTGCCCTTGAAATTGACAAAATTTCAGTTTTCGACACTTTTTCCACTCTTGAAGGCAGGAATATTGACTAATATAGACAAAATTTGAACAGAATGATAGTGACCATAAGATCTTGCATGTGTTTAATTTTCGATTTGATTTTAAATATACATACTGAATTATGTGTCCTTGAATTTGGCAAAATCACAGTTTTCAATTTTATTATTGCTCTACCACCCCTAAAATATTAGTCAATCATATACTTTCTTTTTGCATTGACCACATGATTGCTGCTTTTGACTTTGTTTTTGCTGTAAGAACCACAAGTATTCAAAAATCAAGTCAAAACTTGGATTTAATATTAAAAGAAATTCAGGCCTGTGGAGCGACTCAAGACCTTCAGGTCTTTCTAGTTTTGTAAATGGGTTAATCTAAAATTCATTTATGATGCCTTACCTTCTTCACAGGGAAAGAGGGAAGAACTATTCAAGGCCAATCCAAAGTACAAAAAGTTCTACAATTTCATCTTGAAGAAGGATGCAAAACTGAGTCCAAGTGAACTTGAGAAAGTGCAGTTTGAGAGAAGCTATTTGTGGAACTTGCTGCAGAGATATACAGAAGTTCTGAAAAGTGTCAAGAAAAAAGGTAATTCACAAATAAGTTGTTGAAAGTGAAATTATATCATGATATTATTGTATCGCGCCTATGGCGCGATACATATTGTGGTATACATATTCTAATTTTAGAAATTACGTCATGAGGGATAATTATTTGTACTTGAAAGTCGTATATATAACCTACACATAAACTGTTTACACGGTATGATTTTTCAAGCAATACTATAAGTATACATTGAAGTTCGTTTAATCTCAGACCACGCTGAAAATTCGTGTAAACAAAATTCTAGTATAGTTTTATACTTTACATAGCAATGGAAAGTCCCTACTTCCGGTTTGCCCATGGTGGACATGTATTTTTCCTATCTGTTTAAATGCAACGCATTTATGCATACCATTTCGATTCGCAATAAGAAATCAAAGAACGAGAAGTACCTTACTATTGAATGACCACTACATGTTCAATTTGGACTGGTCAACTTGCATTGTTACAAGGGATCGTCTTATCTGACTAGATATGTGTATTGCTAGTAGAACAAATGGGTTTTCTCAAGCGTTTTTCAAAATTGCATTACAATGTGAATTCCTACTTTCGGTTTGCCCATGGCCTATCCGATTCGCTGCATCGCTTCCTAAGAAATCAAAGCACGTTAAAGACTTTAGTATTGAATGAACACTGCATGTACAATTTTGGATGATTAGATTCCATAATTTCAAGGGATCGTCTGAACTAAATAGGCATGTGTATAACTAGTAGAACAAATAGGTTTTCTCAAACTTTTTTTCTAAAACTTACAAACTGTTAGGGGTTTTCACATAAAAGAACAACTCAATTTTTATGTCTCAACAGTTTTTGACTGGATGGATTTCAAAACAGTTCAAAAGGATACTTTATGCTCAATCAATTCGCCGCCACAATCAAAACATTAGTCTTGTACTTTTTGTTACACTCTAGTAAATCCCCTCGTATGTGTCGCTCGTTCTTTGTGTGTGTTTTTTTTTTTTTTTTTTGCGTGTGATAAGTATAAATATAGGTCCCGATTTATGACCTGGCAGAGATGATCTGCCGGGTGAGTTATTGAGACATATTCATGGTAATATTTGTATTGTGTTACAGCTTAAATCTTAAACATTCCGTATATATTTGGCTTCTTTTTAGCGGCTGGTAGTTGTCACTTTATATGGCATTTTTGTATTTCTCTTTTTTATATTTAATGTATTGCTCCGCCGGACAAAAGTAATAAGGATCATATCCGTGGAATTGTGGTTGTTGTGCGTTCGTTCATCTATGTCTGTTATCATAAACGTTTCCTATTCCTGCTGTTATCAAAGCATTTTTAGATTCCATAGACTAAGATTAGCATGCACTCTGATCTATTCAACACAGTCTGTTCTCTATTGAATGATTATACGAAGAACAAATAAGCTATAGCGGTCAAAATGTTCCGGTTTGGAAAATTTACTTGATACGATTTTTATATTCAGAAGGCTTATGGATAAACAAGTACTTTTTTCTATTTAATTAAAGTAGTTTTACCTATTCTGACCAAAGGCTAGCGCGGCTTATGCCACGGTCCTGTTTCCGGCATGCGTTCATGAGAAAACTTCTCCAAAATTACTAGGCCAGTTTCAATCAAGATTCAAACAGGAATCTTCTAACATAGGAAACTAACAGGAATCTTCCTTGCATGGGGCCTTTCGAATTGTTTTTGTTTTCTTTTGTTTTGTTTTTGTTTTTTTTTTTTATTTTTTCGAAAAATAATTTCATAGTGAACTGCGGTTACTATGGTGCACTTTCATTTTTTTGTGTGTCTTTTTTCCTTCTTTTTTTCCAAAAAATAATTTCACGAAGAAACGATTCAGGACCATCTTGGCCCTAATTCCTTGCTGAAATATTCGGTTTCCTTTCTTGTTTAAGTTAATTTTAATCGCCATTTATTCAACTGCAATATTTAACACTTTTGTATTTGCTTACTTCCCATCCTATGTTGTTTTATTAATGTATAATCTGGCTGAACACACAAAAATGGAAATTATAGACTAGCACCAGCATATGCAGACATGCAATCCTATTTCGGTTTTCACTGCATGTTGACTTGTACCATTTTATTCACTACTTTGGTATAATTTTTTAAGCGCGATACAATTCATTTTGCTGTACATTACAGCAATTTTTTACTTGTATAACCTTAGTGATTAGAATACTAGGTACAAATGATTTCTCTACCCATCAGTCAACATTTACCCCTAAATGATCCAGGATTTGGAATAAGATCCCTTATAGCATGATCAGCTTGTGCCTAAGTGATGGCTGCGCGGTATCCATGCTGCTATCTTACAGTTGCCACAGGTCACAAAGAAGCTATTTGAGACCAGCATGGTTCATGATCAGACTGAGTGTATATGCAGGCTGATCTTGAACCAAGTTGGGCTCAAAAGCCGTAAAGGACCTTTTTCCAGATCTTGGCTCAAAAGTTTTCCCTCTGTAATGACTGATGCCCTAACTTCACAACTTTTACGAGATTTGTCCTATGACAAATGAAAAATCTGATACATATTTTCATTAAAAATTCACATGAAATTGTAGACAAGTAAAATCAATTCATTTTAATTAAATTTGATACTCAATTCAAGCAGCAAACATTAGAGAATGTTCGTTGGTAGATAACCGTGGTTTTGGTGTGTTGCCTGGTGGGTTTCCTTGGGAAAGAGTTAATGATGAAGAAAATATGCTAGTTTACTACAATTTTCTATTCACAGCAAAAGTAGAGGACGAGAAGTTGTTATATTGTGAGAGATTCATGGAGTTTTTGATAGATATTGAGGCACAACTACCAACTCGAAGGTTCTTTAATGCCGTCCTACATGATAGCCACATTGTTTGTGTGTCATACTTGTCCAATCTGGTCAAGAAACCAGAAGGAAAATTGTTCAAAGAGGTAAAAATTCTTGTTTTAATTTGACGATGTAAAGAACAATAGAGCTTTTCCAGTCATGTTGATGTTGGCATCATTGTAAAGCATGTGTTAAGGCCTACAATTTGTATTACTGAAACTCAATATGGATGTATTATAGCTTTTGTGCATGTTTTGGGGTATTTCCTCATTTTCTGTCTTTCTTTCCATTTGTCAGAAAATCTCCACAATATTCTTTGATTTCTAACCTGCAAAGCTCACATTTGGTATGCACAAAATTTATCTTTTGTGCTCACTCTTAAGTTTTCTAAGTTTAAAGGAACATTTATAAGTCATAAGCTTACAAAGAACAACAGTCTTACATTAACCCTTTCCCAAACAAGACCTGGTTTTGACGTCCCAAATGAAAATGGCTTTGTAAAACATTGAGTCAAAAGAAGAAACTGCTGATAACCAGCAGTTTCTCCTTTTGTCTCAATATTTTCTATGCCATAAATTTACACAAATCCTATCTTTAGTAACATCCATTTTGTCATTTGTGGCAATTTTTGAAGTGGATCTCCCTAAAATTTTGTCGTTTTGGAAAGGGTTAAATCAATTTGTAAAGCAAATGTAAGATTTACATTATCTATAATCTATTTCCAGTTGTTAGATATACTGAAGATGTATGCAGAATTTGAAATTGATGAAACAACGGGGGAAGCTTTAAATATACACAACAGAATAGATCTACATTATAACAGAATGCTGGCTTTACAGGTATGAAATAACGGTTGTTTGTATCTTAATGGTGGTAGATTACAGTTGTTAGATATACTGAAGATGTATGCAGAATTTGAGATTGACGAAACAACAGGGGAGGCTTTAAATATACACAACCGTATAGATCTACATTATAACAGAATGCTGGCTTTACAGGTATGAAATAACGGTTGTTTGTATCTTGATGGTGGTAGATTACAGTTGTTAGATATACTGAAGATGTATGCAGAATTTGAGATTGATGAAACAACAGGGGAGGCTTTAAATATACACAACAGGATAGATCTACATTATAACAGAATGCTGGCTTTACAGGTATGAAATAAGGGTTGTTTGTATCTTAATGGTGGTAGATTACAGTTGTTAGATATACTGAAGATGTATGCAGAATTTGAGATTGACGAAACAACAGGGGAGGCTTTAAATATACATAACAGGATAGATCTACATTATAACAGAATGCTGGCTTTACAGGTATGAAATAAGGGTTGTTTGTATCTTAATGGTGGTAGATTACAGTTGTTAGATATACTAAAGATGTACGCAGAATTTGAGATTGATGAAACAACAGGGGAGGCTTTAAATATACACAACCGTATAGATCTACATTATAACAGAATGCTGGCTTTACAGGTATGAAATAAGGGTTGTTTGTATCTTAATGGTGGTAGATTACAGTTGTTAGATATACTGAAGATGTATGCAGAATTTGAGATTGATGAAACAACAGGGGAGGCTTTAAATATACACAACCGTATAGATCTACATTATAACAGAATGCTGGCTTTACAGGTATGAA
This sequence comes from Fragum sueziense, assembly GCA_963680895.1. NCBI lineage: Eukaryota > Metazoa > Mollusca > Bivalvia > Cardiida > Cardiidae > Fragum > Fragum sueziense. The sequence continues at coordinate 28,812,028 of OY804594.1, read as the reverse complement.
ATAACGGTTGTTTGTATCTTAATGGTGGTAGATTACAGTTGTTAGATATACTGAAGATGTATGCAGAATTTGAGATTGATGAAACAACAGGGGAAGCTTTAAATATACACAACAGGATAGATCTACATTATAACAGAATGCTGGCTTTACAGGTATGAAATAACGGTTGTTTGTATCTTAATGGTGGTAGATTACAGTTGTTAGATATACTGAAGATGTATGCAGAATTTGAGATTGATGAAACAACAGGGGAGGCTTTAAATATACACAACCGTATAGATCTACATTATAACAGAATGCTGGCTTTACAGGTATGAAATAACGGTTGTTTGTATCTTAATGGTGGTAGATTACAGTTGTTAGATATACTGAAGATGTATGCAGAATTTGAGATTGATGAAACAACAGGGGAAGCTTTAAATATACACAACCGTATAGATCTACATTATAACAGAATGCTGGCTTTACATGTATGAAATAAGGGTTGTTTGTATCTTAATGGTGGTAGATTACAGTTGTTAGATATACTGAAGATGTATGCAGAATTTGAGATTGATGAAACAACAGGGGAGGCTTTAAATATACACAACCGTATAGATCTACATTATAACAGAATGCTGGCTTTACAGGTATGAAATAAGGGTTGTTTGTATCTTAATGGTGGTAGATTACAGTTGTTAGATATACTGAAGATGTATGCAGAATTTGAGATTGATGAAACAACAGGGGAAGCTTTAAATATACACAACCGTATAGATCTACATTATAACAGAATGCTGGCTTTACAGGTATGAAATAAGGGTTGTTTGTATCTTAATGGTGGTAGATTACAGTTGTTAGATATACTAAAGATGTATGCAGAATTTGAGATTGACGAAACAACAGGGGAGGCTTTAAATATACACAACAGGATAGATCTACATTATAACAGAATGCTGGCTTTACAGGTATGAAATAAGGGTTGTTTGTATCTTAATGGTGGTAGATTACAGTTGTTAGATATACTAAAGATGTACGCAGAATTTGAGATTGATGAAACAACAGGGGAAGCTTTAAATATACACAACCGTATAGATCTACATTATAACAGAATGCTGGCTTTACAGGTATGAAATAACGGTTGTTTGTATCTTAATGGTGGTAGATTACAGTTGTTAGATATACTGAAGATGTATGCAGAATTTGAGATTGATGAAACAACAGGGGAGGCTTTAAATATACACAACCGTATAGATCTACATTATAACAGAATGCTGGCTTTACAGGTATGAAATAACGGTTGTTTGTATCTTAATGGTGGTAGATTACAGTTGTTAGATATACTGAAGATGTATGCAGAATTTGAGATTGATGAAACAACAGGGGAGGCTTTAAATATACACAACCGTATAGATCTACATTATAACAGAATGCTGGCTTTACAGGTATGAAATAAGGGTTGTTTGTATCTTGATGGTGGTAGATTACAGTTGTTAGATATACTGAAGATGTATGCAGAATTTGAGATTGACGAAACAACAGGGGAGGCTTTAAATATACACAACCGTATAGATCTACATTATAACAGAATGCTGGCTTTACAGGTATGAAATAAGGGTTGTTTGTATCTTAATGGTGGTAGATTACAGTTGTTAGATATACTGAAGATGTATGCAGAATTTGAGATTGATGAAACAACAGGGGAGGCTTTAAATATACACAACCGTATAGATCTACATTATAACAGAATGCTGGCTTTACAGGTATGAAATAAGGGTTGTTTGTATCTTAATGGTGGTAGATTACAGTTGTTAGATATACTAAAGATGTATGCAGAATTTGAGATTGATGAAACAACAGGGGAGGCTTTAAATATACACAACAGGATAGATCTACATTATAACAGAATGCTGGCTTTACAGGTATGAAATAAGGGTTGTTTGTATCTTAATGGTGGTAGATTACAGTTGTTAGATATACTGAAGATGTATGCAGAATTTGAGATTGATGAAACAACAGGGGAGGCTTTAAATATACACAACCGTATAGATCTACATTATAACAGAATGCTGGCTTTACAGGTATGAAATAAGGGTTGTTTGTATCTTGATGGTGGTAGATTACAGTTGTTAGATATACTGAAGATGTATGCAGAATTTGAGATTGATGAAACAACAGGGGAGGCTTTAAATATACACAACAGGATAGATCTACATTATAACAGAATGCTGGCTTTACAGGTATGAAATAAGGGTTGTTTGTATCTTAATGGTGGTAGATTACAGTTGTTAGATATACTGAAGATGTATGCAGAATTTGAGATTGATGAAACAACAGGGGAAGCTTTAAATATACACAACAGGATAGATCTACATTATAACAGAATGCTGGCTTTACAGGTATGAAATAAGGGTTGTTTGTATCTTAATGGTGGTAGATTACAGTTGTTAGATATACTGAAGATGTATGCAGAATTTGAGATTGATGAAACAACAGGGGGAGGCTTTAAACATACACAACAGGATAGATCTACATTATAACAGAATGCTGGCTTTACAGGTATGAAATAAGGGTTGTTTGTATCTTGATGGTGGTAGATTACAGTTGTTAGATATACTGAAGATGTAT